>JAJOOS010017951.1:0-10587 GCA_029582725.1 Solanum chiquidenum | reverse complement strand
CCCCCCCCCCCCCCCCCCCCCCCCCCCCCCCCCCCCCCCCCCCCCCCCCCCCCCCCCCCCCCCCCCCCCCCCCCCCCCCCCCCCCTGTAATGTATGTTGAGTGTTTCTTATTGGTTCTATCATATATATATACAAATATATATTCTTATTGAGGAAATTGAATTGGAATTAGTGATTGTCGTTGAGCCCATTTATTGGAGTATTTATTTTAAAAATGCGATTGGTATGGCCCTTTTACTATAAAAAATATGTTTACTGAGATATCATGTTGCATTTCTATAGCGTATGTTAGCGCGACTGTGATCAATTTGATTCATTCTATTACAAAAACATATACTTATAAATTCAAGCAAATTAGCTCCATATATACAATACACTGTGTATTGAGGAAATTGAATCGAAAATTAATGATTATGGTTGAGTGATCCATGTAGTTGCTTTCCTAAATTGTATGCTTAAAACGACTTCAATCAATTTAATTCATTCTACTATGAAGCAAATCCTTATAATTGAAGCAAATTCCGATAACAGAAGGAGGCATCCTTATGAGTGTTGTTGAGTCCATTTATTCGATTAATTCATTAAAAATGAAATTTATGACCTCTTACGGGAAATTTAATATGTTCATTGAGATATCATGTGTTTGCTTTTTCTCAAAGCGTATATTGTACTTCAATCAATTTAATTCATTCTATTAAAAAATAAATTCCCATAACAGAAGCAAATTAGCTCCATTTTTCTTTTTTATTCAATTTTTTAGATCAACATGTTTTAAATTTATGAATTATGAAAGAAATATGAGTTTGACCACTTTCAATAAGATTTTTATCATGGCTACTTTATAATCCAGCTAATTATGCACTGGAATTAAAATAAAACAGAGTTATTATCTAGAGCATGTGGTCACACTCTTTTTTTTTTTTTTTATATTGACTATACTATTACACTTACTTCTCTTTTTTTATTTGTTAATAATTCTTTTAACTTATTCATTTTAATAAGTAAATTACAATTCGACTAATTTACCCTTGTTAATTTTAACCTCTTTTCATTAATTGATTTCAATGATTATTTTTTTAGTTGTCAATTTTTTTACTTTTAAATAAGCAAATTACGTTAATCTAATCAAGTTGATTCCGTAACTAGTGTGGAGATTAGTTGGGATTATTAGACGGAGTAAAGTTAGTAGAGAGAGAGAGAGAAAATTTGGTACCGGAACGCTTTTCCATTGATGAAGATAAGGTGTTCGACGAAATGTCACAGACAACAGTGAGTTCTGAAATTCTTGATCTTAACACAATTGTCCATATCTTTGTTTGATAAATGTCCTAAACAGGATAAATGAGGTTTTCTAGTTCCTTTTCCTAGTTAAGGTACTGTAATGTTGAATGTGAGTATGTGAATTGCTGCAATTGAATATATCCATTTGATGGTGTCTTATGACATCACACTATTGCTTGTTTGAATAGTTTTATTGAAGAAATGTGTGGGGTAGTAAACAAACTAGAGTGTTGCCTTACCTTGACTTTAGGTTACACAAATGCAATTGGGTTGATATTGGGTAGGAGCTATGTTGTTCGGTGTCTTCAAAAATGTTAACATGTATGTGTTGGATTCTCCAAAAATAGTGCATTTTGGAGAATCCGACATGGGTGTGGCAACAATTTTTGGAGAGCCTGAGCAACATAGGGTAGGAGTGGAATCTTCCTAGTTTCTTGTCGTCTAACTCGAGAAGGTGTGCTGGTAAGGAGAAAATACAGGAAGTACTCCAGGCAATTGTTGTAAGCTCCTCCAAGCAGTCACCATATACTCGAGAAGGTGTGTTTGTGAGGAGAAAATTCAGGAAGTACTCCAGACAATTGTTGTTAGTTCCTCCAAGCAGTCACCATATACTCAAGCTGTTAGGCTCTTTTTTGTATTTATTTTTTAAAATATGCTTTCGTGATTTTCAGCATTTTAGGCGCGTCTGTATCTGAGATACAGCTTGCAGTGTGTCTGATATACTGTATTGTGGAGGAAAGTGTCGGCAGGTTCAGTAAATATGGAAAGTATCGTTGTGTATGGTTAATAGGCTCCAAACTATAGCTATTTTTGAAATTTCTCTCAAGTAAAACATAGCTATTATTCATTTCATTTGATGACACTTGCTCTGTAGTTAGCACCCAACAAGTGAGAGGAATAAAGGTTGGGAAATTGTCATGTCAGGGACACCTTTTAATGTTTTAAGTTTGCCCTTTTCCCTTACTGTCATTTTATGGCCTTCCTCCTTAACTGTCATTTTTAAGTTATAGCTCATGAGGTCTTTGAAATGAACAGTTTTGAACATAAGTTTGCTTCTGCTAATTACAGGGAAGTTGGAAATGTGAAGAAGGCATTCACTCCTCCACGAGAGGTGCATGTTCAAGTAACCCATTCCATGCGCGATATGGCTTCACAGAATCTCTTGATGCACCTAAAGCCTGTCGAGAAATTTGGCAGCCTACTGATTTCTTCCTGATCCTGCTTCTGAGGGATTTGATGAGCAGGTCAAGGAGCTAAGGGAAAGGTGTAAGGAAATTCCTGACGACTACTTTCTTGTATTAATTGGGGATATGATCACAGAGGAGACCCTCCAACTTATCAGACCATGATAAACACCCTAGATGGTGTTCGTGATAGAACTGGTGCCAGCCTCATTCCTTGGGCTATTTGGACTAGGGCATGGACAGCGGAGGAAAATGGGCATGGTGATCTTCTCAACAAATACTTTATCTTTCTGGAAGAGTTGATTTGAAGCAAATTGAAAAGACAATCCAGTACCTAATTGGTCCTGGGATGGTAAGATTTTTACAAGACCTTATGTTAAACAGTGCAGCTTTGAGCAAGTGTTATACTGTCTCTCTATCTATCTGCATTTGGCATATCTCATGCTGTCATAAGATTTCTGATTTTTCTCCCAAGTTAGTTCAGATGTCAAATTACGAAAAGTTTGTAATCGTATGAAAACTTGTAAATGGGATGGTTCCTCAAATACAAAATAGATGAAAACTTGTTTTTAATTGTACTTGCACCTTGAATTTTGTTTCCCTAAAGTCAAAGAAATTCTAATCTTTCTTCCTCTATATTCAAATTGTAAATAACTATATGACCATTTCCTTGTTCCAAATAGCCCCACCTAGGTTTAGTGCAAATACAGCAGGATAAGCTACATATAATAGAATAGACCCTTGTTGTCCAACTCTTCCCTGACCCCTGCTATGCGGGAGCTTAGTGCACATGGTTGAGTGACGAAGGAGAAGAGAGATAGCATCCCGACTGGCTAGGACTGCCCCTCTTAAAGCATTTATATCCTAGATTCATCCATCTAACAAGTCATATATAAAATGCATAATCTTGACTTAGACAGGGAGATAAAAGAAAAAAGGGTACCAAAAGGCTCATCTTTATTGCTAATAACTATGCTTTTCCCTATGGCCTAAACACAATTGCAAAAACAAAAACCAAGGCTCTAGTGACGTAGCTTTAAACTCCCCTGCACAGACTTCATACCATACTCTCAAAGTTTCTCAACATAAATCAATGGCAAATTTAATGATCAGAATTACCCTCCAACACAAGTGCATTCATCTCTTAATCTCTTTCCTCCAATTTTCTAATCCTCAGAACCAGTCCACATACATAATCTTGTACTCTGCGTCCTTAACTGGAAAAATGCAGTACAAAAACCAGTCCACTAGCACCGGAATCTGCCTCAAAAAGATGCAGTAAGAGCACAAAATCATGCTTACTCCGTAGGCATCATAGGCCAACCCAAGCCAGAGTTAATTAACTATATCGTACAGAGGATGTTATAAACTCTGCACTCAGAAAATGTCCCTGCAGTTCAATATAAGACAGTCAATAAGAAGCAATGCAAAGCAAAACAATAATAAAAATGCAACACAATACTATGCAATATAATGCAATGGCTAATGACCCTACTAGCATACACTGCACAGACAATGTTGTGAGGTGGGACCCATGAGGGACTCATGAGGTTCATATACCCTGACTGGACTCGAACCAGGACTTTCGTCAATATAGTCTGTCCGATTCAATAAATTTACTTTCAAGTCAAGCCCTTAGACCACATTTCACCACTTTAAGCATATTGCTTTCAATACAATGTCCATCTTGGCAAATCAACCCCTCATATGTGATAAAATGCCCGAAATTGAGTAAAACTCGACAATGATGTAACAAGTCATAAAATAAGTCATCACCCGAGTTAAGTTTGAGAAAAGTAAGTAATAACCTACCTTAAAAGCCGAGCAATGTGCCACACATACATGCACATAGACATATATTTGAAGTACTTCTCTTAGTAGCATCACAGTTCAATTCTAAGGGAGGAATTTTATCCTTGATAGCAACGCAGGAACTCTTCATAACTGTTAGAGTACTAAATCCATCGACTCAAAATCCCTATTGTTATTGTCACCACTCAATGATGGTCCCCCCTACTTAATTTCACTTCTGGAGGATCAATACTGGTGGTGAGGAGGTGAAAGTAGAGATTAAAAATGATGAGATGAAAGTGAAGAATATATCGGAAAATAGTTTTGTTGGAAAGTTGGAGGAAATCACGCCGTTAGAAGTGAAGGACTATGAGGAGTTGGGGTTGATAATAGAACTCGAAGAATTAGGTGAAAGTAGTTTTGACTACTTTCCCCTAATTCCTCCAATTCTACAATCAATCCCAACTCTTCATAGTCCTTCACGTCTAACGACATGATTTCCTCCAACTTTCCAATAGAACTATTTTCCGATATATTCTTCACTTCCTCCTCCTCATTTTTAATCTCTACTTTCACCTCATCACCACTGGTAATGATCCTCCAGAAGTGAAATCAAGGGGGGGGGGAGGACCATCATTGAGTGGTGACAATAACAATAGGGATTTTGAGTTGACTGAATGGATTTGGTACCCTAACAGTTATGAAGAGTTCCTGCGGGTTATCAGTGTTTTTCTTTCTTTTGAGGAAATTGAAAATCAAATATTTTGATTTGGGATATGGAAGTAGATGAAATTGAAGGAAAATGAATTGGAAAGAAAGAGAAAATCAATGAAATTGAAAAACCCTTTTAGGTTATTGAATTTTTCAGGGGATATGAAACTGGAAAGCAATTGAATATACTAACATTAATAGTTTAGAGGGGAAAGAATGAAATTGGAAAATCCTTTTAATTTCTTGAGATATGGAGGTAGAGAAAATTGAAAGAAAATGAATTTGGGAATTAAAAGGAAAAGAGGAAGAAGATGAGATCTAAAATTGAGAAAAAAGGAAGAAGATGAGATCTGAAATTGCGAAAAGAAAAAACTAAGGGAAAGAGAGAGAAAGGGAAGATGGGTTAAAATGAAATTTGTGTTATAGCATAGATCAAGTTAAAAAGGAAATGAGTTAAACGGTGGGGAACTTAATTTGACGACACGTAGTAAATTTGGTATTTAAATTTTTTTTAAAATTGGCTAATAAAATATGACGTGTTGTTGTTATATATGACCTTCTATACCCAATTAACCCGTGGCATGAATAAGCCATAGTCATAACGATCATAGCAAAAGTGGTACCTAATTTATCTGCTATAAAGACATCAACGACAAATAAATGAGAAATTGCCAAGAGAAATATATTCCTAAAAAGGAAAAATAACTACAATAAAATAGTGCACTAATCAAAGTACAAGAGACAAATAGATAGTAAAAAAATCGAAGGACAAGAAACTATAGGAGAAATACTAGGGCTACCGCTATGGAAGGATATGCAAGAGAATATTCTACTACCTATTAACCTTCTAATCTAATTCTTGTCTTCCACAACCTTCTATCTAAGGTCATATCTTTGGTAAGCTACAACTCTAATCACCTCTCCCCAATACTTCTTCGGTCTAACTCTATCTATCTTGAAACCATTCATAACCCCTCACACTTTTACATGGGCATCTGTGCATTTCCTCTTCATATGCTTAAACCATCATAGTCTCACTTCCCACATCATGTCCTCTATTGAGACCACTCCTACCTTATTTCAGACATTCTTAATCTAATCTCTCATAGTATGCCGACACATCCACCAAAACAATCTAATCTCTCATAGTATGCCGACACATCCACCAAAACAATCTAATCTCTCATAGTATGCCGACACATCCACCAAAACATTCTCATTTCTGCAACTTTAATCTTGTGAACATAAGAGTTCTTGACTAGCCAACACTCCGCCCCATACTCTAACCACCACTCTGCAATACTTGCCTTTGAGTTTTGATGACATCTTCTTATCACACAATACTCCAAATGCGAGCCTACATTTTATCCACTCGGCACCAATATGATGTGTGACATTATCATCACTTTGTCCACTCCTTGGATAATAGACCCAAGATACTTGAATCTTCCTTTCTTTTGAATGACATGTGCATCAAGCCTCACTTCTACTCCACCCTTATATTAACATACCAATAAATTGAAGCACTTCAATTTAAAATCTTAAGGTAATTAGTGCAGATTTTAGAGTGTTTTTCTATTTCAAAAAAAAAGATTTTAGAGTGTTTACACACTCATAAATCCTAATCGTAACTTATCACAAGTGAAAGAATGTTATAAAAGAAAAACCCTAAACTCTGACACAATTAAATATGTATAAACCCCTTTAAAATGTTCCTGACTTGATGTGATACAGTAAATCTTTATAATAATACAACAAATTTTGTATCTAGTTGATTTGGAGCACATTCCACTTGTGAAAAAGGTAAAACTTGAAAATGCAACATTTTGCTAAGTACTATCTTCTATTTTACTTTATGGTTTGATTTGGAATACATTTCAGAGGTGAAAAAGGTAAACATCTAATCAAGGAAAATGCTAAAGTAGCCTTGAATTGTTAATTGCCATTTAGTATTTCCAAACCAACAAAACAAAGCATTTGGCTTGTGTAAATGCTCTTTGTTTCCCCAGAACTCCACTGTTTTAGAATTTTTTTTCATAAATAAATCAATGTGCTTCCTTCAGGTCAATTGATTTTATAGTTCCTCAAATACAAAATAGATGAAAACTTTTCTGAACTGCTTTTTTGTTTTGTACTTGCACCTTGAATTTTGTTTTCCCGGAGTCGAAGAAATCCTAAACTTTCTTCTTCTTTATTCAAATAGTAAATGACTGTGTGACCATTTCCTAGTTCCAAATAGCCCAGGCGTAAGTGCAAATATAGTAGGATAATCTGTGTATAATAGACCCTTCTGACCCTTCCCCGGACCTCGCGTATAACGAGAGCTTAGTGCACCGAGTGCCCTTCTTAAAGAGTTTATATCCTAGATGCACCCATCTAATAAGTCATATATAAAATGCATTATCTTGACTTTAAAGGGAGATTAAAAAAAAGAAGGTACCAAAAGTTTCATCTTTATTGCTAGTAACTATGTTTTTCCCTATGGCCTAAACACAATTTGATGTGAACCAAGCTAACTTAGTAAGGGCCTATGAGTTAGAAGTGGTGAAAAAGATTGGGCCGAGTAAAATGTTGGAGCATTTTATTTGGGAATCAGACCCAATTAGCATCTGGTTAAAAGGGAGAAGTGGTTTGAAAGAAGGGGTTATGCTTGTTATGAAGAAAATCTTTGTTCCTCTCATCTTCTTCTAGATCTAAGTTTCTCATCCTCATTCTTATCTATATCCGTAGTTACTTGTTATTTCAAATTTTCTATTGCAAGTCAATAGTTTAAGTGTTGCCGTTGTAATTTGGCTATCAGTGATTATATAATACGTGAGTATTTGTGTTGAGAATTCTGATTTGTTACATTGGTGCTTTCCTCCATCGGTCTCCAACAATGGCGATGTTTCTACCTTGATTCAGCGGCAACGGCAACCCAGAGAGTTGGATTTTCAGGCCGATTTGTACTTCACAAATCTTGGCTTCGACGAGAATGATTGTTTTCCACTTCCTTCATTCTACCTTTATGGTGAAGCTTATTTCACAATAAGCTATTTTTTTTGGAAGCATTTCAAGGGTAAATTTGCTCAGTGGTTTCAACAACAAACCAACAACAATGTAGTGGGGCGTCTAGCTAATTCATCACAAGTTCATTATTGACTGTGTTAATTATGTCCCTAATTCACAATCAGCTGTGGTGTCTCCCAGTCATTTTCCAGCATCATCTGCCCTTGATTTTGCCTATGAAACTGGTAACTCAAAGGCGGACCTTGTGCTTTATAAATTGCCAGAGACGTATTAACATGTGGATTCCTTGGCATTGATTACTGGAAGTAATACTGTGACTGAAGCTCTTAAAGACAGGTACTCACCTCATACTGGGAATGCAAAGTCAGTAGAGGGAGCAAATTTGGTATCGGGACCTTTTTTCAATGCTGAAAACAAGGCGTTCGATGAAATGTCACACACAACAGTGAGCTTTGAAATTCATGATCTTTAACACTATTGTCCACGAGGGAGAAACTTTGCAACTACAGTGTGATGATAGCTTCTGTGTAGATGCCAGCTTGAATACGAAGGTGCCTACTGCAATGTTAGATGATACGAAAGAATCTAATACTGAGGAGGAGGACAACCCACAAGATAATGTAGCTTTGTTTGACAAATGTCCTAAACGGGATACATCGGGGTTTTCTGGTTCCTTTTTCTAGCCAAGGTACTGTAATGTTGAATGTGAGTATGCAAATTGCTGCAATCGAATATCCATTCATGGTGTCTAATGGGATCACACTATTCCTTGTTTGCATAATTCTCTTGAAGAAATGTGTGGGGGTAAACAAACTAGAGTGCCGCCTTACCTTGACTTTAGCTTACACAAATGTAATTGGGTTGATACTGGGCAGGAGTGCAATCTTCCTTGTTTCTTGTCGTCTAACTGGAGAGGGTGTGTAGTGAGGAGAAAATGGAGGAAGTACTCCAGGTAAATTGTTGTAAGTTCCTCCAAGCAGTCACCATATACTTGAGCTGTTAAGCTCTTGTTTGCTATGTTTGTTCTAGTCCATAAAGCAAGGGTGACTTCGTCGTATATTGTCTTTGATCCTGGTCTTTATCTTGATTATGTCACGATCTATGCAATAGACTCTACTTTTGGAGATGGAAAATCTATAGAGGAGGGTGCTGTAACAACACTATTTGAATGCCCAGGTGTGAAGTTTCTTATTGGGCAAGTACTCTCTGTGCAAATTGGTATCACTTCGGACGTTTGCAGTAACTTGGCACTTATGTTTTCTGTCATATGGGACATGCACATATTTCCATTTGGAATCTGATGTCATACTATAGATGGTTCCTTTTGTAGTCCCGTGGACAATTGGCTCGACACTGTGCAGGATGATATAGGTGGTGCATTGATTGATAATGAACCTTTAAATTGGTTACACTGTAAAGTTGTATGATTGGGGGTGTGTCGATGGAGTTGAAATTGATATTCAAAGCTATGGTGCTTTCAACACTTCTTTTGCAAGTTACAAACTACTGGGAGAGTTTATAGAGAATTCATTAATGTGTCTTTATAATGGTGTTACTACTGTTTTGGTGCAATTTAATGAACCAGTGGTGCAATCTGATATATCTGCTAAGATGAACCGTGACATTCTATTTTTTTCTCTTGGACATGATATTTTGTTGGATTGGATAGCAAGGCCAGGGACAGAATCATTAAGGGATTTGCCACACTCTACACCAGGGACGGATTCATTAAGGGATTTGCCACACTCTACACCTGCTGTGAAGAGTGAAGAGGAAGATGGTGGTGAAGCGATTGGCAAAAAGATGATAATTTCTCTAGTGAGGAAATTGGAATATTATGATGCTGCTATACTTAAGATTCCGACATTTGTTCTTGTCACAACAACAGTGCGACGATAGCTTCTGTGAAGATGTCAGTATGGTCGTGTTGAACTCCTATTTTTGACATAAAACACTCTTTTGATATTTACATTAGAATTCTTTCAGAAGGGATAAGGACGACCACTACAAATAGAAATCAACAACCATTCTGCTGTCAAAGTCTTCACTACAAAGGATTGATTTCACCAAACGTATTTTTGCTGGGCAATGTTGAAATGATGAGGTATCATATTAAAATCTGTTTGATCCATCTGTGCATCTGTTCAAAGCTAACAGTCTTGTAGAATACTAAGTATATGTTCAAAGCTAATAGTCTGGTTGAAATATGATGTTTGTCATTTATATATATATAAAAAAAGTAGCATACATGTATATGATACATAGTGACCTGAATTAGATACATCTATCTATTTCCGAATTAACATATCTGATGCATCCGTTTTCAGCATACATATATTGTAATTTCGGTTTTCTTGTATCTATTAGTTGGATTAGTGAATAGTAGTGGCTGGTGTTTTTTGTGTTCTCCTACCCGGTGTCCAGCCTCACTCCCTGGGCTATTTGAACTAGACCATGGACAGCAGAGGAAAATAGGCATGGTGATCTTCTCAACAAATATCTTTATCTTTCTGTAAGAGTTGATATGAAGCATATTGAAAAGACAATCGAGTACCTAATTGGTTCTGGGATGGTAAGATTTTTACCAGACCTTATGTTATCATGTAGGTTT
>JAJOOS010017950.1:0-14544 GCA_029582725.1 Solanum chiquidenum | reverse complement strand
TGTCGATATTCCATCGATAAAATGACGATGATGTCCCTCACGTGGGTGATATTATCTCATTTGATAATATTGTAGAAGTGTCCCTCTGGGTGGTCGTACTACCTCATTTGATAATACTATAGAAATGTCCCTCTGGGAGGGTTTCATATTACCGCGTCTGATATCGACGTGATTTGTGAATTTTCTTCAAATGTTCTTGATGCTGAAAAATGTAATTTGATGTCATTGTAGATGTTTGTACATCTTGAGAGTGATGTTTTCACTTGCTCATGATTTGCTGGAGATTTGAATGAGGTGTCGTTACTCGTATTTTGAACTGTTTCTTTTTCTTTTGAAAAACTTCAATGACATTCCTGCATCCACAGAAAAGTTGTCAATTTTGGGGGGCTCCTCGCCCTTTTGACTTCTCCATATTCGTTGAATGGAGGAATGTGGTGAACTTGAGGCAATCTTATAGACCTGCATCAACAGAAAAATTGTTAGTTTTTAAAACAAACTGATCTGTGTTGACTTCTTCAAATGTTTGCTACTTGTTTTGCTATCTTCAGTTGATCGCTCCGATCTCTTGCTTCTCGATTGACAAGTCAAAACATTTTATGCAAAAATATTTGACACATGTAGATAAAATATTTAAGAAAAATGTTTTCAAAGAGCTGTAATTGAAAAGGGTCACTGCCAAGTAACATGTCACGTCAAGCTTAAATGAGCAACACCCTCGGTTCGAAACTTTGGTGTGTCCGATAGCTTCTTCTGGAGAATTCAAAAATTCTTAAAGCTTGGGAAATTTCTGACACGGTCTTCTCGAAATCTACTATAATTGGGAAGTTTTGTAGTTGACTCTGAAATCCAACGACGCGGGAGATTGTTGAAGTTGACTATGAACTTTAACGATGCCAGGGATCATTTGAAGTTAGTTTTAAACTTCTAATCGTGCTCGAAATATTAAAACTTGACTACAAACTTATAGTGATGCTTGAAGAAATTTGTAAGGCCATCCTAAAAATTTATGTCCTAGTTAGATGTCTTAGAGTATCTCGAACTGTTGACATATGACTTGTAGATTTTTTGAGACCCTCTCAAAAATTCTGTCCCAGTTGCGATTTTAAATGTATCTTCAGTCTTGACTTGTTGTAGAGATCTTCTTCTTTTTTTTGAGAAATTTTGAGTCCCTCTCAAAAATTCTGTCCCAATTTCTATTGTAAAGAAAAATAGAAATCTTATGGGAGATATGACCGAGCCGTTGTGGCGCCTACGTATCCCATTGAGGCAGGAATCATGTCAAATGTAGTTCCCCTCTCGAGGATTAATAAAAATAAGAAATTTAACTAAGGAAACGATCGAGGCCGACACAGGCCGCCTACGTATCTCATTCTCGAGAATTCAGGTCGAACGTAGTTCAAGTACAAAAGGGAAATATTTAAAATATATGAAGGGGTGACCGAAGCCGACCTAGGCCGCCTACGTATCTCATTCTTGAGAATTCAGGTCAGACGTAGTTCATTACAAATAATAATTTTCTAACAACAGAACAGAAGACGATCACAAGTAAAAGATGCGATTACAAGGAAAGAAATAAGAGAAACTCTGAATCTTCAAATGTCACAACTCTTGATAGCATCTGCGTTGATTGGAAACTTGAGATGAATGTCTATGTTCAACCACAACATGTGATCCAACAAATGCATCGACACATTTTCCAAGTGAATTATTGAGTTCTCTTTTCGGATCTTCTCTCATATGGACCCTAATTCTGACTTCTTTGACGCAATTATCCTTTTCCAGATTTATAGTTTGTCTCATCCAGATTTGACTTATTCTGATTCTCGAACTGTTTCAAATCTTTGACAAGGTGTTCGAATATCGTGATTTCCTCGTCACACTCTTCAAACTCATCTCCATCTACCTCATTTTGTTCATTCAACTTGTGACACGACATGATATTGATAGGTTTATAAAATAATTTTTACTGAAACCAAAAACAAAGACTGTTAGATAGAAAAATTAAAGCAAACAAAGTAAATTTTCGCAATAGAAGAGGTTTTCATTGAAAATAAGGAACTACGAACTTTGGCTATGACCATGAGCCATTTTGCCTTTTTCAAAACATTACGAGGGAAATTAAAACATGGTTAGGTAAAATAACACAAAAGATGGGTTTCGGGCCTCATTCGGACTACCCCCAATTTTAGAAATAGCATATGATTCATCTTTGTCTATCAAGATAAATACGGAATCAAGAGCGGAGTGGAAGTCCAATTAAAAACTTGCTCTATTGGCTCAGCATCTCGTATGATTGGTATCTTGATCATCTTCTTGGGCGTAACATCACCTTCTTCAAAATATCCCCAATTCCTTCTCCAAAACCGTCAGCATTGGCATATTCCCCAACTAGAAAGGACTGGCATAAATGAGGCACATACTTTGGTGGACCATGATTAATTCCCTTCTTGTTCTGACCCTCTCTTGACGCCAAAGCAAAAGCTTGATGGGGTGTCATGCATGTAAAATTGAGTTTTTCACTTATGCTTGAAGAAGCTACAACTTTCTCAAGGTTGTCAGGACCAATCGGGACTATCGCCTTTACCATGCACCACTCATCCTCCATCTCTATCATATTGATAGTGGCACTTCCATAGTTCGACAAAGGATTATTGTGGACGTTGGGTGCAGTGATCCTTACCACATTCTGATCGATCAAATCCTGGATCTTGTGCTTCAGGTTAATACAGTCTTCAGTATCATGCCCAACACTGTTGGAATGATACGCACACCTTCGATTGGCTCGGTAAAATCTTGAGCTAGTATCGACTGGCTTAGGCTTGACCGGATGAATAATACCTGCCGCACTCAATCGCTCAAACAACTTCGTCCGGCTTTCAATGAAAGGAGTAAAATGTCGAGCAGGTTTCTTCTCAAGATGTGGACCGGGAGGATCATATTGGCCATGTTGAGGCAGAGGCATTTGACGATAATTTGGGGCATTTTGACGTGGAGGTGGTTGAGGCTTTGGGTCAATCATATTAATAGTAAATCCTCCACGATTCAACAGTGAATCACCATTGTCATTACAAGTGACAGCTTGAATGGTGACAATTCTTTGATCAATCAAGTCTTGAATTTTATGCTTCAAGTTGATGCAATCCTCAGTGGTATGTCCAACACCTCCTGAATGGTAAGCACAATGAAGATCGGGCCTATAAAGTCTGGAATTGACATTGACATTTTTTGGATCAATTGTTCGTATCAGACCAACCACTTTCAATCTCTCAAAGAGTTGGGTTCGACTTTCAAGCAAATGAGTAAAGACTCGAGAGGGTTTCTTCAAAAACTCCTGACAAGAAAGGTTGTAATTATTTCGCGAAGATAGAGATACTTGGCGGTAACTTGGAGTATTTTGGTGAGTTGGTGCTGGCATTTGGAAATTTTAGTATTGTGGGGCTTGGTAGTTATGAGGGGAGTTTGGGTAATTTGGCAATGCTGTTTGGTAATTTGATTGAGCATTTGGGTAATTTGGCAATGAAGCTTGGTAATTTGGAGGATTTGGTGGTGGAGTTTGGTAATTTGGTTTGATGAGGTAAGGATTTTATGGAGCTAAATGGTAGGTATTGGATGGTAAAGACTTTCGAACATGGAGACCAACATGTCTCTTTGATTTTTGGCTTGATTCAAATGAGATAGAGGAAACATCTTCCCTCTTCCCCCTCAATTGTCCCGAGGATTCATCTTGCGGAGTCATTTGGATGATTTTTTTTGTCTTGAGACCGTCTTCAATAGCTTCACCAATTTTGACTATCTCACTGAACTTTCCTCCTAAAATGAGCATCGTCCTACTATAGTACTCCGTCTCTTGAACGCGCACGAAGGCGTCAATAATCTCTTTCTCGATCATGGGAGGCCTAACTCTTGCGGCCTCTCTTCTCCAAAGGTACGCATACTCTCGATAGCTTTCAATAGAATTCTGTTTGATTCTCTCTAAAGAGTATCGATCAGGGATGAACTCTACATTGTAACCAAACCTTTCGATGAAGCCTTTAGCCAAAGCGTTCCAACTTGGCCACTGCTTGATTTCTTTAGACATAAACCATTACAAAGCTTCTCCTTTCAGACTTCGACTAAAGAGTCGCATTAACAAAGCTTCATCTTTTCCTACTCCAATAAGTTGATCACAATAAGCCCTCAAATGATTCAAAGAATTTTCAACTCCGCTAAAAGTGTCAAATTTTGGCACTTTAAAACCTTCTGGAAGCTCCAAATGTGGATGGCGGCACAAGTCTTCATAATTCAACCCCACAATGTCTGGGGTGTATTGAGAGTCTTTGATTGCATTCATAACTTCATCCCTAATGCTTTACTCAGCCTTTCCTTTCATGACCTTCCACTCCTTCTTCTCATAATGATCGGGTTCAAAATGTGTCATAAAAGGAGGGTACAATTTAGGCGATATTGGAAGATGGAATGCGGTTTTTAGAGGTATGGGTTGAGTGGTAGATGGGTTTTGGATAATTTGAGTAGGGATTTGATGGATCGGAGGAAAATTCTGGAACTTGGTATTTGGATTTTGAGGAGTAGGTAACTTTTGTTGTGAAGAGCTAGCATGATGTGGGTTAGGGTTGGTTAAGTCGATGAAGGGAGGTTTTGGAATCGTAGCGGTGGTTGAATCGTTTGGAAAATGTTCGGATATTGGATCAGAAGTAGGAAAATGGAGTGGAGGTCTTTCGTTGTCTGGAGTAGGAGTGTTGGCAATAATAGCCAGATTAGTCAAATCTCGGGTCTTACCCATTTCAGCCCTCATTTCAGTAATTTATTCGAACAATTGTGCAATCAACTTGTTCTGTTCAGCAATGATGGGGTCATTCACAGTAATTTCATTCCAATCAGTATTCTCAACAGTTTCAACCATTTTCTCTTTGCCTTTTGACAAACATTGGTCGGAGAAGGAATCTTTGAGGTCTTTGGACCTTGTGAAGTATGGATATTCAGCCATTTTTTCAACACAGATCAATTTTGAGTCCTGACAAAGAAAAACAACTCAAAGGCAAATGTGTTATTCTGTTTCGATAATAATTAATACAAAATATCACACACATTACTGTAAACACATAAGAATTGCTTCATTTGAAGATAAACTAGCCCACATATATAGAGAAATGACTAAATAGACAGGAATTTGTCTATTTGATTTGAGCCTGGTGAATCAGAAATATCGACTTGAGTCGAGACAAAGTCGATCGTATAGTAGTACTTCTGATTTCCGATTGAAATATAACTCCAGTTTCTTTGTATGAGTTGGAAAAGATAGAATTTATCAAAAATGGGGACCGAACCTTGAAAGGCTGCCTACGTATCTCACGAGCGAGAATTAAGGTCCTACGTAGTTCGACTCATTTGAATCTCTTTCGATTTGAGACAATGAATCTTTTTCTGATATGAGAGAGTAAGATTTGAAAAATGAAGTTCGAATTTGTTGGGAAACTAAAGACTCAAAGAGTATTTGGATGCACTTTTGATAGTGACTTGATATTTGTGCTTAAGGGTTTCTATAAAATTTCCAAAAGGAGTGAGCTAGAACATCTCCAAATAAAACAACATATTCACACAAACAGTTAATCATGTAGCACACAAACAATATTGCGTATTTTTAAACAAATATGTGACCCTTTTATGCCAAGGGTAGGCCTAACGATTTGAAGGATGCATACGTTATTTGAAATGTTTCATTACCCCAAAACCCAAATTTATACAAGTCTCATGGATAAACTGAATGGGGATACATAATAGGGAAAATGGGATACAAAATAATTAGTCCCGCGCAGGGGTACAATCCTAAGCTATGCCTTCACGAAAAATCCATTTTTCTTGAACTTCTTGTCGTCTCCAAATACCGATGCCTTTGAATGGACTAGTAGCTTGTAAAACTCTTTCTTCGTCTAGAAGAAGCTATAATCTACTCCTTAACCCAAGGGACAATGACTTTTTCAAAAACGTATACAACCTTCAAATTTAAACACATAAATATGATCGTCCATTTAGGCCGTGGGCCATTTTGGACTCAAGGTGGTCTTTCTAATAGGCCCAACACGTCTTGGGTGTTGGGTCATCTTAGTTCAATGCGCTAAAAAGGATTTGGTTTCGCTCTACGCTAGTTGACTAAGAGTTGATTTTTGAAAGACCGGTAACCCGAGTTGGACAAACTACGGGGTGAAGATTAAGAAACGACGTTGGATGACCGCAAGCCAACTATTCGTTTATCACTTCCAAAGAATTCAACTTGTGTCCTTTCTGAAGGACAGCCGTGGTAAGCCACCTAACCACCTTTTTTCCTAATGCAATCTATTTGCCGTTTGGCGGAATCGGGTGCCATGAATGCGACAGTTCAATATATACGATAAATAAAATAAGTACACAGTTCAAACACATAGCCAAATAAATTAATCTTAAGGTTAGAACCATTCAAGTCCCCAGTGAAGTCTCCATTCTATTTTATTTAGAAAAATATGATTTGGACTGGTTTAGAGTCGCCACTTAATTTTTAAGGGAAATCAAGAAAACTATCATTTTCAAAAGATCAAAACAGTAAATCGATTGAAAACTTAAAAGGGGTTCGAGGTTCTTATTAATATTCTAGGAAGGTTTTGAAAGCACCTAGAATATCCACTAATGTGGTTATCCAACAATTAATTTTTTTGGCTAAAAATACTTTAACTTAATTTGAATAGAACGATTGACCTATTTTATAGTTGAGACGTTTTTTTTTAAAAGGGAGAAAGGGAAATATTGACCTACGATCTAAGTGAGACACTTCTCAAAATTTATTCTTTTAAGTCTTTTTGAAAGAAGATCGATTTAGTTAAATTGTTAAAACGAAATGAGCGTCTTTCGGGGATTTGAACTTTTCGACACTAAGATTAACAACAAATACTAACAAGCAAAACAAATACAGTAAAGTAAAGAGGGAAAGATAGTTGGACCCAAATCTGGTTTATGTCCGCCTGGACCAGTATTTGAGCCCATTTTTTGATTTGGGCCTTCGCCCATTTGAGTTGCACCTGTCCTAGACTCACACAAAGTAATAGCAAAACTTAATGGCAAGGGCTTAGGCCCAAAATACAAAATACAGAAAATGAAAGGTGGGTCTTTGACCCAATCTTTCCAAATTTTGATCTGCTGCATATTCTTTCAAGCTCCGGGACCTGTTCGTCAGTTTCAAAGCTGATCGACTCGAAAAGAAGGAACTTGAGCCTTTATGGCTCTCTCGGAGTGTGAGGGAAGGAGCTAGGAGTTCATGAAGAACTCGGCCATATTTTACATACAAAGACAAATAACTTTTTTTTAAAAAAATTAATATAAACTCAACTCCAATAATTGTCTAAAAATAATTTAACAAGTAATAGTTAAATACCTCATGGACTCAAAACATTACACCAACAAAGGAAATAATGATAATCCCCTTGAACTTTGAACTATCTATGAATCCTCTACTATTATAAAAGGATTACCTAGACAGGACCCTCGACATACTAACAACTTAAAATAAAAGTGGAGCTCTCCGAAAGCAAGGAGGCTCACCAAAGCTAACTGGAACTGCAAGTGGTATCAACGGAGCATCTGTTGATGACCCTGAATACCTGTATCTACATCATAAAAGATGCAGACCAAATGGTTTCAGTACATGGAATGTACAAGCATGTAAGGAGAATTCTAAAGCATAAACATAAGCTTGAACTGATAGAAAAGAAACATACTTACCTCTCCTCAAACTCACTCAACTCAACTCAAACTCCACTCTAGGATATGATACTCAAGGATAAAATACTCATATCAAACCCACTACTAGTTCCAACCGCATTCATTGATTTCACTCCACCTCCCATAACTGCTTGGATAAAAAATCGAGTTGAGTCATCATTTTAGCCATGTTCTCATCTCGCTCATGCTCTTTCTCAATTAGTTCTTTACTCATGCTTAAATGTAGAGACTACACTTGGTCTTCTTTAGTATTCCATACTCGGTTTACCTTGGTGATGTCATCAAGCAACAACGAGGCCACTTCATATGGTTGTCGCATTATCCCTCCTTGGGCAAGTTGATCGGCCACATTTTTTGATTGAATAAAGGCTATAATAAAAGTATTGCAGCAGCAAATGGTCTAGGACACCATGTGTTGGGCATTTCAAGACCATTTTTCAGAACCGCAACCATGTCTCATGTAGAGGCTCACCTTGAATTCTCTTGAAGTTTTGGGTTTGATCCCTAAGCTTCACCATCTTCGAAGGGGAAAATATCTCTCCAAGAAAGCTTCAGTAAACTTCTCCCAAGAAGTAATTGAATCATTTTGCAACTCACCATCTAGTGGCATTACCTATCAAAGAGAATGGGAATAGCCTCAACCATATGGACTCTTGTGAGATGTTCTTGAACACAAATGACCCACAGACATCCACAAAATTTCTAAGGTGTTAATTGGGATCTTTATGAGCTAAACCCCCAAACATTTCTCTTAATTGCAACAGTTGTAGCACTGTTCCGGTCACATGAAAGACTTCCCTCCCCGTTGTAGAAGGTAATCGAATGGCTCATGTGGTTTGAATGACGTTCATAGGCATGCCATTCAAATCACCCATGTTATCGTTTTGACCGTAGTGACTATCATTCTCCCTATCTTGGTCACTCATTGTATTAGACCTGCAAATAAACAAACAACAACACAGAGCAACAATCTACTACAACTAAACAAATATACAAACTAATTTCTAAAATAGGATTCTCAACCACCATTCCCCGGTAGCAGCACCATTTTTTATAACACTCAAACTACTCTTCAAAACCAACTAAAATAGTAAGCGGTCGTCATCAATAAAAAAATACCCAACTAAGAGTCGAGGTCAAATCCCATAGAGAATGGTATATCACAAAAAATTCTATCATGAAATTTGGATTTTGAAGTTATTCAATTGTAATAGTAAAAGGATGTGGGTGGATGATTCCATTAAATTTACGGAAAGGGTTTTGTTATCAATAGTCACATTTAAACAAGAATTTTGGAAATTTAAATAAGTAACACTAATGTTCTTTCGATCTCATAGCATCAGCTCATAGAGTCTCCTTTCGGTCTCATCTGCGTGCAATACGAAACAACTCAGTATCTTACTCTATTCTCTGTTTCGATGCAGAGATAGGGCAAATAGATCTGACTCATAACCTCTATTTTCAAGCAAGTTACAGACATCAAACCTAAGTTACTCGTATTGAACTAATTACCCACTCCAATTAATCTCTTTCGAGCATCAATCGGAGATCAGAAGTAGGAATTAAATTTACAACCTTAAACCATAAATTAACCCATGCTTATTAGTCCAAATCCATGTATGAACTACAACAAAACACAATACCCACTACATTAAATCAACACCCAACACCATAAATGAATCCTAGATCTTGGAATTTTAGCCACCCATCACAAAGTGTAAAGAAATTATACCTTGCATGAGAAATACCAAGGGTAATATGAAATTAAGCAATTACAAGCTAACCCACTTTGGATTCAAACTTCAAATTGTAAATATCAAGAGCAAAAGTTGAATTGATCTTGCTAGCACTTTACGAGAAATAATAAATTGTAATAAGTTATAGAAGTAATAATAATATTATTAGCACTTTAAGAGAGATAATAAGTTAATAACTAATAATAATAAGTAATAGAGTAACTAATAAGTGGTATTGTAATAATAATCATTCTAGTACTTTAAAAGAATTAATAAATTAATAACTAATAATGGAATTGATAATTGCGATTTAAGAATTGAGTTGAGAACTTCAGATGAGGAAGTTGAAATATTTGAAACTGAATATTGAATTTTTGAAAGTTGAAATAGTGGAGAAATTGAGAGAATACGTTGAATAAATATGAACAAGAGAGGGGGTATTTATTTATAGATTAATGGGGAAATCTTTTTCTATGAAAATTATATAAAAATAGAAAATCAAATTTATGATTTTTTTAGCCTTTGGGGGGCCCACAACATTCAAAAAGATTGTAAAGGATCTTATTTTTAAAATCAGATTCACTAGAAAATCATCCTACCCTTTAGTCTTGGGTCGGCTTGATTTGGGATACTACTGCTCCGGGTCAATTTTGGGTTGATCCGACCTGACTGGCACCTTAGGTTTGAATGATATGAATGATCATCAAAATGCAAAAAAATGTTAAAAGTAAGACGAAAGATTAGAATTTTTCATTTGTCTAAGAGTTCTTAGGTTTATTTTTAAGGTATGTGCAATTTATAGCTTCTTCATTTTTTTGTGCCACCAATTATTCTTGTGAATTAATCTATGTGTGACAAGTATTTTTTTTGTGTGTTTCAAAATTAAATGATTTTCTAGTGCTTTACAAAACTTTTTCAGTTTTATTTCTTTTTTTAAAGATATCTTCATTTTTTATATGTAAGAGATCTGAATAGAATACTTGCTTCTATTCATATTTTAAGAAGACAAGAAATCTCATTCCTTGTTTCTCTGTGTTCTTCTAGAAGCATATTTTAAAACTCATATATGAGTATCTTCTACTACTTTAGTTTTCTTTGTTTTTGAGAATTTTATTTTTTTAATATATAGAATTGAATGATATGGACTTATGACACCCTTAATATGTGAATTTTTTTATTTAAAACTCTAGAAAAATGGCATAACAAAAGCGAATCTAGAATTTTAAGTGAGATTGGGAGAAATGATTTTTTAGTCCTTTATAAAATTCTTTTTTGTTTTATAGACATTCTATAATATAGAGTCTGTTTGACATTCATGCTCAAAAAAACTTACTTTTAGAAGCTCTTTTTTAAAAGAACTTTTTAAAAAAGTACTTTAAAAAAACAAGATGTGTTTGGCTAATTCATTTGAAAATTATTTTTGACAAGAAAATTGTGTTTCACTAATCCTTTTTTAAAAGTGCTTCTGAGAGTCAAAGTACAAAATAAAAAGATGAGTATTAATGTGCTTTTAATATTAAGATCATTTTATAGAGAGAAAAAGTTTAAAATATCTATTATAAGAAATTTTGACAATTTTTTTATTTTAATTCAAATAAAATCTAAATATTCAAATTTTGAATCAATATTATATCTCTTTTGAGAGGGCTAATAGCTTTAATGTTATTTTTATTCTTTTTTCTAATCTTGCAAATTTTTTGTTGTTACCTTCTTTTTTTTCTAATTGTTAAAATAATACGTAAAATAATATTTAAAATATAAAATAATAATATAGAAACATAAAATAAAATAAATTGTATAATAATAATAATTAAAAAATTCTTAAGTGAAACTTAACCAAACTTATTAGATACGGTAATTAATTAATAAGGGCTATATTGGTAAATATATATATATGGAAGATATATTTTAGCCTTGACAAAAAAAATTCTGCTTTTGCTTTTGCTATTCCTAATTTAAGAAATAGAAATTTTAAGTGTGTTTCCAACAAAAGAAAAACTACTCATGTTTCCATTTAAAAGTAGTTTTATAGATTTGCAAAACACTTCATTTTTTTAAAAAAAAATGCTATTTTTCTCAAAATAAGTTTTTCTAGTCTCGCAACAACAATGGTAAAAAGGCGCTAAGATATCCTTAGTTTTAGATATAAAATATCATCATTGTTATAAATAAGAAATCTAAAAAGTGTAACACCCCGAAAATTGTTTGAGCTAAGACTCGAACCATCCCTCATTGTGAGTAAGATTTTATCGATAATTTTAAATTTTTTTAAGTGTTAAGGTCACTAGATGTATCACCTTAGGTTCCAAAAAGAACTTAAGAGAATTCATTCAAGTCATTCCTAAGTTCCTTTAAGTTTTGGGGTCAACTTCAAACAAACATAAGTTTCAGCATAGGATGAGTTAGGTGGCCCATAAGATATCAAATGAAAGGTCTTTGAATCCTCTTTCCAACGCCACCAAGTTTGATAAAATCCGAGTTCAGATAGGGAAGATATGCTCGTTTGAAGTCAACTTGTTCAGTTAAAGAAAGTGACCCGAATTAATGAGGGGTATTTTGATCTTTCCTTACCCCTTTAGCTTCAAACGTTTTTGGTAATAATTTAGAAGTCTAAACTGACTTAGATCAGTTTTCATAATTCAAAATCACGCTTAGGGTTTTGAGAGGAGTTCAAGAGGAGGAAACTAGGAGGAGTTCAAGCGTTCACCAAGTTTTCTTGCAAATTGAGGTTTTTGTTTCGGCAAATTAAGGTATATAAGCTTCCATAGTGTTGGGTTTGTTCGCTCTCACGGTAATCATGCAATTTTTAACCATGAATTCATTCTTGAAGTTGATTGTTGAGTTCTTGAAAAGTTCTTGAGTTTAATTGGTAATGAAGTTTCTTAAGGCAAGGGCTTTCAAATAAGATGAGTAAATTGATAGTCCCTTGTGTGGGTTTCACTGAAATTGTTCTGGGTAATGAAAATTCATGAATTTTGATCTTAGAACTGAAGTGTGTAGGAGTTGAATCGAATTTGGAAGTGGATGAAAAGTCGGGGAGAATTTTGCGACCAGCTCCGCATCAAAAAATAATAACCCTCCTACGCGTCTCGCACATGCTCCCCAGTTTGGGTCTTCACCCGTTTCTTATTATCAACTATCTAAACTTTATCTAAGCATTGAGAAATCCTATATATCGTAATGATGATCCTTGAATTCATAATTCAAATTCAAGGTAGAGTAAGGGTAAAGTTTGAGAAAGTCCCTTTAAGTCATTTCAAGGAGTCTTCTATAATTATTTATAACTTGTTTCAATACTTGAGTAAATGAGTATGAGAATTAGAAGAGTGTATTCATGAGTCTACATTGTAATTGAGATCTTTGAGTTGAGTCGTTCATGCCCATAATTTCTCATGGACTCCATAAATTGAGTATCCTTGAGAGGAGTAATATCGTTGAGTTATGATTTTCGAGTTCTTGAGTCCTTGGTTCTTGAGTCTTTAGTTTTGAGTACTGAGTTCCATTTTGCCATTATGATCCCTGAGTTGAGTCGTCATGTCTCCACATGAACCTTATGAGTTGAGTTATGAATTTTGAGAAGTTTTTTTTTAAATCCAACAGTTGAGTTCTTAAACTGAGTTTTGAGAAAGTAAAGATGAGTTTTGTGAAAAGAATTTTCTAAAACATGATTAGTATGAAAATCGAGTATGTCATCAATGTATGAGTTGTATGGTATCTAGATATACCATCAATGTTTATGCAGTATGAGTTCCCGAGTCATCTATGATCATATTATAATATGATTTTGATATTATATTTTTTAGAAAGAGTTTTCAAGTATGAGTTGAGTAAGAGTATAAGTGGGACTATGTATTCCAAGAGTTATCCATTTTTACATTAATAAAAGAGAAACTGAGATTTCTAAATGATTTATAAGTTCAAAGATATTTCAAGAGAAATTACCTCTTTCAAAGAGGGTAGTTTGAGCAATTATCTCAAACAAGAGGAAGACTTAAGTTTTTAAACATATGAGCATGAGTATATATTATTGGGAGTAGTATGGAGCACTGATATGGGAATGAGTTCACACAACTCAAAATCCTCATAAACCATGTCTGCCAACATGGGTAAAGGGTCATACTTTTTAGATGATTCCTTATTGATTTTTAAGCATAGCTTAGTGGATCCACTTAGTTGAGAATTTCTATATCCCAGCAAAGTATAGGACAGTTCTGACAGCGTGGGAGAGACACAGTTTCATCACATAGGGCATAGTGATGGTTGTTGGTAGAGAATCTCTGAAATAAGAGTTATTATTGTATTTTGACATACAAATAAGAGTTATTATTGTCGTTTACATACAATTTAGTTATTATTGTATTTTTACATACCATTGAGTTGCTATCTATATTTTAAAAAGTTTTCCATAAATTGCATCTTTTATTGTTACTTTATCCTTGAGTATCTTGAGTTGAACTATGTTTCACTAGGTTGAGTACTTTATTGTTGAGTTGAGTACCTTATTGCTGAGTTGAGTATCTCATTCTTGAGTACTTCTTAGTTGAGTAAGTTTGAGTACCTTTGAGTATCTTGAGTTGAACTATGTTTCACTGGGTTGAGTACTTTATTGTTGAGTTGAGTACCTTATTGCTGAGTTGAGTATCTCATTCTTGAGTACTTCTTAGTTGAGTAAGTTTGAGTACCTTTGAGTATCTTGAGTTGAACTATGTTTCACTGGGTTGAGTACTTTATTGTTGAGTTGAGTACCTTATTGCTGAGTTGAGTATCTCATTCTTGAGTACTTCTTAGTTGAGTAAGTTTGAGTACCTTTGAGTATCTTGAGTTGAACTATGTTTCACTGGGTTGAGTACTTTATTGTTGAGTTGAGTACCTTATTGCTGAGTTGAGTATCTCATTCTTGAGTACTTCTTAGTTGAGTAAGTTTGAGTACCTTTGAGTATCTTGAGTTGAACTATGTTTCACTGGGTTGAGTACTTTATTGTTGAGTTGAGTACCTTATTGCTGAGTTGAGTATCTCATTCTTGAGTACTTCTTAGTTGAGTAAGTTTGAGTACCTTTGAGT
>JAJOOS010017949.1:0-13676 GCA_029582725.1 Solanum chiquidenum | reverse complement strand
AAAAACGTTGGTGTATATATGCATACGTCATTTAACAAATAATGCATATATACCTCATCGTCTAACAAATAATGTATATTTACCATTTTCTTTAACAAACTGAATTAAAAAATTAATTCTAAAGTTGACTTTTAAAATTCTTAAAATAATTAACCTCACACATTTTTACCCTCTCGACCCGACCAACTAAAAAAAACAATCACTCTTTGATTCAAACCTGATCCAAACCCATTTTATAATTGAAAGAAGAGGAATTGAGATTATTTTTTTCTTTTCATTAGAATCGGGTTTAGAAAGGTAAAAAAAATAGATGAGGTAATTTGATAAGAATTATATATAAAAATAAGAAAAGTATGGCTGGACAATAAGAATGAAGTCTCGGGTTTGAGCTTTTAAGAATAGAAAAAAGACATAACATATAAATATGTCATTTAATTTAGTTCCGGTTGTCATTTATGCCCTCTAACTTTGGATGTGCATAAATAGACTATTCAACTTGTATAAAATTGAACAAATAAATATATGTCTTATGTGACATCTTTCATGGTAATTAAATCCTACGTGTATTATGCCATGTAGGATTCCACATAAGAATGAGATTAAAAACAAAGGCTTAAGTCATCTGCGGCCCCTTAAAGTTGTTTGCATAATTCACTTAGACATTTCAACTAGGGATTGTATCTATTGAGCACCTTTACCGTTCAAAACATGTACCTATTAAATACTTTTTGGTGACATGATATCGTGAGTGTATTACACATCTAAGGAAGCGCGTGAAGCCATAAACTTTTTTTTTGCGAACCAATAAAAAATGGACATATCAACATTAGAAAAAATTATAACTTGAACATATAAATTTTTTTTAAAAAATCCCTAGCATCATCTTCCCCAATTTGTCTTCCCTGGACTACTTAATCCAATATTCTCATCAGGCAAATTCCTTCGCCACCATCCCTCGATACAGCTCTTTCTCAGCTAATCCTTCATTCTTTCTTTCTTTCTAGCATTATGTCGCCATCATCGATATAGTCGTCGTTGTTTTCTTCATCGGAAAAGCATCAATTAAATACTAATAACTAGTCAAAACACAAAAAAAACAAAAGAATTTACTAATAAAGATTTTCATTTGAGTTGTAGAAAAGAATTTCATCAAAAATAAAAATCAAATTGAGTAAAAAATAATTCCGGCGAAACTTCATTTTTTTCCGACAAGACTAATACGAATCTGAAATTATTTTTTTTGAAATCGTTAAAGGACAGGAGGTAGGTATGTGGTTATTGGGGTGAGGACAATTTTCGGAGTGTGGATGGTTTCAGCCGGAGGCGGCCGTGTGTACTAACAAAGAAGAAAATGAGGAAGGATGAACGTCGGGTGGATGGGTGCCTGGGGTCTTTGGCAAAGAAGAAAATGGGGAGAAAGGTTTTTACTTTTTTTTTTTTTTTTTGGGGGTCTTAAACCACGGTTTTAAATTTATTTTATTTTTAATGTACTTTTTAATTGTTATTATGGGCCAAGGCCATATGTCTTTTTCTGATTAGTTACTATGTCATGTACTCGCAAATGTATAATGCATCATTTCTATTTTTAGTTGATTGCAAAAAAATATTTAATAGATAAAATAAGATATTCAAATAAAATATGTGGATAACTTTAAATACCCTCCGATTCCATAATTCTAACTCCCCCTTCCCGCCAACAACCTGAGTCGGTAGATGGAGATTCTTCTTTTATTTCTTATTTGACGAAAGTATCCCTGCCTTATACCCATAACTGAAAGGTAAAACCGTAAATATCCCAAAAAGGGCATTCCGTTGGTAACTAACTCTTCTCTGCAAAACTATAAATAGAACTGACGCTCCTCATTCTTCTTCATCATTTCCAATTTCTCTGCAAAACGAAAAGAAAAAAAAATGAATTTCTTAGTGAATGCTGTGAAATTGTACTTCAATAGGAATTGGACAAGAAAAGACATGATGAGTTCTGCACCAATTCCCCAGCACGCTCGCACAAGCTTGCAAAAGGTAAACTTCCACTTTTTTTTCCTCTTTTCCTTCTATTTGATCACAAATGTTGTAATTTAAGAAATTGCAATCGAGATTTTTCTGTATAGCTGATCAGAAGATGAATTTCGGTTCTCCGAATATTGTTGATGATCGAAGTCGGTACAGTTTCTTGTAGTACAGTAAGAAATAAGGCAACATTCTGTTTTCCGAGGATGAATTTGGATTCTAAGAAGATTTTGAAGAATTAGCATTTCGAATTGAGTTTTCCCTATTCGGTCTTGAAAGTTGTATTTGACTTGGTTTATATGAGAGTATTCGAGAATCGAGGGGACGGGAAATTAAGATGTTAAATTCACTTAGTATATATTATGATAATGGAAGAAAACATCAAAGTTATAGTTAAAATTTTGAACAGTTTAATGAACTTAATTAATTCTTGAAAGTGTGAAGTTTGCATGGAAATTTTCATATAAGTATTGATTAGTTTTTGCTGAAACTATAGGTGTATCTTACTCTCTTCTGTGCCATGTCGGCTGCTGCTTGTGGATCCCACTTGCACTTGATCGGGGAAGCAGGGGGTCTGTTCACAGTCCTTTCTTCTGAAGCAAGTTTACTCTGGCTTTACCATACACCACCATGGAGAGTGGTACGTGATCAATGACTCAGAGATTTTCTTCCAAAGTTGTTTAATTTTTCTTCAAGTCGCTTCTTATATCGTAAATCTTCTGTCTATGCAGCGGAAGAGGGTTGTGCTCTTGATGTATACTGCATTTTGCGTCGGTGCTTCTGTTGGCCCTTTTACCAAGTACTTCTTCGAAATCGATCAAAGGTAAGACTTGAAAGATGCTAAACATTGTTCAGTTATGGTTGTTTTTACTGCTTTCTTGTCATATCATATTACCTTGTCGTTGATTGGTATATATACGTGTGATCACTTTATCTTTGATAATCATTCTATGTTGTGTTCTGTATTATTGTGTGCAGTTAGCTAAAAGTGGCTACTAGGATTACGTAGGTTTGGAGTCTGAACAACCCTGTAGTATTTGAATTTTTTTGCAGTAATGACTCTTGTTCATGATCTGTTAGGCTTCATATTGGAGAATTTGCATAATGCATAGCTTATGAATGAGAAAATTTGAGAATTATGACTAGCATTGAGTTTTAGAATGTTGGTCTGATATTAGCATTTAGCTAAATTGATGACTTGTAAGTTGTAACTTAGATTCATAGATTTAGGGGACTGGAATGGAATTACAGCTACCAAATTGTGACTCGGAATTATATTCTTTAGAAACCGGAAACAGTTTTGAACTATATTGGCTTATGAATGAGAGAAGTTGAGCAATATGGCCATCAGACTGCATTAGCACCTTGTTATTTGAGAATATCTGATAATTTGAACAATATCTAACTTCAGAAATCTCTCTCTCCAGCACTGTCGTTAGATTTTTTCAAGGTGCAGCAATTGTCTTTGGAAGTTTCTTGCTTGCAGCCATGGAAGAAACGGAAAGGAGCCAAATCTACATCCCTGGCCTGATTCACACTTGTAGTCTAATGCATCTGTCATTTGGCATTTCTCAGTGGACGTTAAAGGTAAGAAAGTTGTGTGCATACGACGTGTTCACACGCATCCTATATAACACAGTTTCCTTGTTCATAAAACAGTAATTTTGCATACAATTTCACTAATTACAAAATTTTGAACTTACTTTACTCTAGTTTTGAACTCGCCTCTGTCTAATGAATGAATGAATAATATGACTGACTTGAATAATGCTTATGACAGGCGTACGTTCTTCTGTCATTGTTCATGGGGTACCTTGTGGTATATAGCCAAGAGATACTGTACGATGCTCGATTTGGAGAAATTGACTTTGTCAATTGCACATTTACCGTCTTCCTACATTTACCGGCTATAGTGGTCCATGCTGTAAGACTCTGCCTGGGTTCAAACATTGAGCAACGCAGACAGAATTAATGCTGATACACTTGGTGTTGGAAAAAGATTTCCAACAATTGGAACTATAGAATGAATAGAGAGTAGTATACAGATGTGGAACTGTAAATGATGAACAAGTATATCTTTGTGATGATTACATTTTACTGTAAATTCATAGTCTGAAGCCAAGTGCTTTGAATATTTCTTGGCAAAATTTGAATAGACTATACTTATCAACTTTTAAAAAATCAGTTGATCTAATCAGACTCCTAATGATTCTCATGATACTACCAAGCACAATAATAAATAAAAGAAGTGAAGATAAACTGTTGTTCACGTTGTAATTTTTTGCCAAAAGACATCACTTAACCAGTTAATGATGTGTGACTTCCATAGTCTTAATAGATTTAGATACATAGCATTGCAAGAGTTAGAAGTTGGACGTTCAATTAATATAGTAGCTAAGGGTATGCAATTGGGATTAGAAGCCTTAAGTAGTACATAAAGTAAACTTGTGAAGCAGAATCATCAGTTGCTTATTTTCATTTACTTTCAACATATGAACAAATTTAACAGAAAACAAGAACTAATGACTGCTAATACAGTAGTTCCTCTACCAAAATGCAATGTAGGCCCTCGCAACCTTCCCATATCCAATGGCCTTCTTGTAAACTGGCTTGCGGATCATGCCAGATTCTGCTTCGGATTGATGCTTTACTCTATACTTGTTCGTCTGGTGTTCTCTCTCTATAGGAGCAGAATCCTTGATTCCTGTATCTCTCCTTATCGATTTCCTTTCACCCTTGCTTCTACTGGACTTCTTTTTTTCAGTCTGAATCACCTTCGACTTCTTCTGTTCCGGGCAGTGTGTCTTAAGAATTTTAGGTATTGCCGTAATGATAGTCGGTTTGTTTTTGAAAGTTCAGTGAGAAATACGGAAGCATTTTACTTGCTTATCTTAAATTTTCAGGATTGATGAATTTCGGTTCTCAGAAGTTTTTGAAGTAATTTTTACTTTTGCAGTTGTTTAAGACGTTATTGATAATCTGATAAAACAATTATAGGTGCAAATTAATGCAAATACTTTAGCATTTCCTGTGATTGATTAGTTTTTGCTGAAAATATAGGTGTATCTTAGTCTCTTCTGTGCCATGTTGACTGCTACTTTTGGATCCATCTTGCACTTGATCTGGGAAGCGGGAGGGCTGTTCACAGTCCTTTCTTCTGTAGCAAGTTTACTCTGTCTTTACTTAACATCTCCATGGAGTGTGGTACTTGATCAACAACTTGTAGATTTTCTTCCAAGTTATTGAATTATTCGCTAGGTCGCTTCTTATATCGTAAATCTTCTGTCTATGCAGAAGAAGAGGGTCTTACTCTTGATGATTGCTGCCTTTTCCTTCGGTGCTTCAATTGGCATTTTTACCAAATATCTCTTTGAAATAGATCAAGAGTAAGTCTTGAAAGATGGCAAACGTTGTGCAGATTTCTGTTGTTGATGTTCTGTATGGTTGCTTTTCTACCTCTGTCTTGTCAAGTCATATTATCAGAACCCGATTTATGTATAGAGAGAAGCCTTCTGTTGATTGGATACTTTCGATCTCATTATAGTTAATGAAAATAATCATTAGAGTTACCCTAAATTCTAAATGAAAAAATTTGAATCTCCTAAATTGATTACTCTCTCTGAAAATTCTGAAATAAGGACTTAGGAGATATCCCTACCTGAGTGTGTTTGTCTCTTTCACAAGAAAAGGACATTGGACTGTATTGTTCTTGCGGGCAGTTAGTTAAAAGTGGCAAGAATAACCTGAAGTATCTGACAATTTGTTCAGTAATTACTACAGTATTATACATGATCTGCTAGACTTTCATAATGGAAATTTGCATAATGCTTAAGTTATGAATTAGAAAAATTGAGCAATTAGAATGTTGGTCTGTTTTTTCTGTTTTGGCAATTAGAATGTTGGCCTGTTATTAGGTTATAAACTATTGGTTTGTACTTCTAATTTGATCACTTGTAATTAAGATTCCCAGATTACTTAGGTCTTTCATGATTTAGAGAACTACAGTTAGCAAAATGTATCTCATAATCATCTGCTTCTTTGTAAACTTGAAACAATTTTAAAGCTTGTGCATTCTGGGCATGAATATATATGTTTTAGTACATAGAGTTTCAAATTTTAAATCATGTTGGCTTATGAATGAGTGAAATTATGAAGAATGCAGTTAGATAAATTTACCCCTGATTCTTGAGGTCTGTTCCAATATGGCAAAGACATTTTATACTGCATTTTGATGATGTCAATAGCAGTTACTTACTGTTTCAACATGTGTTATTGATTAGCCCTTGTTTTTCTCTATTTTCTCTCTGAAGAATGTTACTAATCATGTGAGGAATATAAGCATTCCATGCTTGTTCTCCAGCATTGTTGTCAGCATTTTGTCAGCTGCAGGCTGCAGCAATTGGCTTTGGAACTTGATAAGTGCTTATGCTCCTAGATGTTTTGATGATCTCCTCACAAGTGCAGGACCTGGTCCTCTTCAGAGTATGAATACTCGTCCAGTTGTCAAAAAGTTGGTGAAGCTGCAGAGTACTTCACCAATCAGAAGCAATGAGGTAGCTTGTACGTTTGGTAATAATTCTTCATGGTATATATCAAACAACATACAACAATATTACTCATTCATTCAAAGAGAGAGATTTCCAAGCTTCAAGAAAAGCAAGGGACCTGATAGAAGTGCTTCTATTCCTTTCTGTACCAGCTGTATTTTGTTTGCTTGTAATCGTGCTTACATTGTAAGATTCGTTTCGTTGTGATAAGAAACGTTTCAACTTGTGTGAATCATTGTGAGTTCTGAGTTAGAGTTAACTTGGTTCTTACTCTAAATCTATATTAATCAGGATATGATTAGTATAGTGGGTAGTGTGGTATCTACTCTATCTCGTCTAAGTAATAGGAGGTGTTACTTAGAGTTGGGATTAGCAGGCTAATCTCGATTTGTAACTGGCTTTTACTTTTTCTTGAGAAGATTAGTGAAAAGCAGTTCTAAAAGTCCTGACAGGCCAAGTCGTGGTTTTACTCTCTTGAGCAAGGAGGTTTCCATGTAAACTATCGTGTCAATCTTTACTTTTCAGCACTTGTTCTTTACTGTTTAGTTTCAACTATGCTAAGGACCTGGTCCCATTGATACTGATGGAAGCATACATTCCAACAGAACTTTCTGGTTTGGAGCCTTGTTATCAAGGCTAAGGGCCATCCTCTACACCGGTTGCCTTCTTCATTCTCATGCTTTTATGTTGTCGTGGTTGGTCATTACTTCTGACATGATCTTTGTCGGCTACACAGTTCAATGGACACTAAAGGTAAGCAGCTATAGACTCTTCTAGCTCCCATGCTAATAAATCATTACTTCCTGCTCGAATTTAAGATGTGTGCATACAACGTGATCACACTCATTCTTAACTTGCTGACTCTAGTTTTGAACACATCTCTATCTAATGAAATGAATGATATGACTGACTTGAATACTGTTTCTGATAGGTGTTTGCTGTGCTGGCAATGTTCATGGGGTACTTTGTGATATATAGCCAAGAGATCGTTTATAATTCCCTCTCTGAAGATGTTAACTTTGTCAACTGCACATTCACCGTCTTCTTCAATTTACCCGCTATAGTTGTTCATGTTGCCCGACTAGAGCTGATTGAAGTAGCTAAGCACTTCAGACAGAGTTAAAGCTTAACACAGTAAAAGTTACAATCTCGCGTTGGAACTATAGAATGAGTAGAGATTAGAATGCACTGGGGAAACCGTAAGTGATCAAGCAAATATTTCGTTATAACTACATTTCACTGATTGAATTTGGAATTCTTAGTCTGAAGCCAAGTTCTGTGAATATTTCTTGGCAAATACTGATTGTTGATTGATTACCTTATCCCATAGTTAAGAAAAATTTGAATAGAATAATATACGTAATTGTTGTTTCTTTTCCAAAGCAAAGGAAATAAGAATATTTGGAATTTAAGATGTTTAATTCATTTACCTACTTAACACTAAAAAAAATAAGCAAATTGAACTCTTAATAGTTTCAAATTTAGGGGACTCGCTAGAACCATATGTACGGATGTCACTGATCAACTTTACTTTATTGCACCCGCGTGTCGCTAATTTATTTATTTTAATTTAAGTTTACTTAAGTATCACAGAAGTCACTAATTGTTTTTACCAAGAACTCCATCAACTTTGCTTAAGATCTCATTGGTTTGCATTTTAAGGAAAGATGAATCCTACTAATCATTCAAAACTCAGTTAATAAGTATTTGAATCGTTAAAAAAGTGGTGTATAACAAAAAGAGGTACTCCCTCCGTTCACTTTTACTATCAGTAGAGGAAAAATTGAATTTTTTTAAACCCGATCCAAACCCATTTTATTATCATTAGAGGAGGAATTGAGTTTTTTTTTTATAGTTTGGATCGGATTTGGAGGGATAACAAAAAGAGGTACTCCCTTCGTTCACTTTTACTTGTCAATATTTGACCTGACACACATTAAGAAAATAATTATTGATATAAATATTTTATCATACTATCCCTACTAATTAATGTTTAGTATTGGGTCTTGAAAAATGAAATGGAGAATAATATTTAATATTAAGGGTAAAATATGGAAAAAAAATAATTATTTTTTGATATCTCAAAAGTGACAAGTAAAAATGAAAATCTATTTTAGAAATAATAACAAGGAAAAATGAACTGAGTAAATTTAATAAGAATTATATATATATAAAAAAAAAAGTGTGCTCGACAATAAAAATGAAAATTGAGTATATTTCTAATCCCGCCAACAATTCCATTTTTTTTAATTGACGAAAGTAGCCCTGCCTTATACCCATATAACTGAAAGGTAAAACCGTAAATAGCCCAAAAAGAATAACGGCATGGGGTAGTCCGTTGGTAACGAACTCTTCTCTGCAAAACTAACTATAAACAGAGGTGACGCTCCTCATTCTTCTTCATCAATCATCACTTCCCCATTTCCAATTTCTCTGCAAAACGAAAAGAAAAAAAAATGAATTTCTTAGTGAATGCTGTGAAATTGTACTTCAATAGGAATTGGACAAGACAAGACATGATGAATTCTGCACCAATTACCGAGCACGCTTACACAAGCTTGAAGACGGTACGTTTACACTTTGTAATTTAAGAAATTGTAGATCGGGATTTTTTCTTCTTGTTACTAGAAGATGAAGCTAATTAAATCCCCAATTCTTAAGAATTGATGAATTTTGGTTCTCCGAATATTGTTGATAATCATAGTCGGTGTTTTTTCTACAGTTTCTTGTAGATCAGTAAGAAATAAGGATGAATTACGATTCTCAGAATATTTTGAAGTTTGACGTTTTAATAGTAAAAAACGATTGGAGATTTGGAGTAACATGCAACTTTTTATTAGCATTTCGAATCGAATTTTCCCTACTAGGTCTTGAAAGTTGTTTATTAGTAGTATATATTATGATAATGGAAGAAAACATCAAAGTTATTGTTAAAATTTTGAACAGTTTAAAGAACTTAATTGTTGAAAGTGTGAAGTTTGCATAGAAGTTGAATGGTTGTTTAAGCATTTTCATATAAGTATTGATTAGTTTTTGCTGAAACTATAGGTATATCTTACTCTCTTCTTGGCCATATTGGCCACTGCTTTTGGATCCTACTTGCACTTGATCTGGGAAACAGGGGGGATGTTATCAATCATGAAATGTGGAACAAGTTTACTCTGGCTTTACCGTACACCACAACAGAGAGTGGTAGGTGATCAATGACTCGTAAATTTTCTTCCAAGTTGTTGAATTATTCTTCAAGTCGCTTCTTATATTGTAAATCTTCTGTCTATGCAGTTGGCGAGGCTCTTATACTTGATGGATGTTGCCATTTGCTTCGGTGCTTCTGTTGGCCTTTTTACCAAGTATTTCTTCGAAATCGATCAAAGGTAAGAAGACTCGAAAGATAATCATTATATGTACCAAATTTGAGAATTATGACTAGCATTGAGTTTTAGAATGTTGGTTTGATATTAGCATTGAGACTTGTAACTGAGATTTATGGATTTAGGGGACTGAATGGAATTACAGCTACCAAATTGTGACTCAGAATTATATTCTTTAGAAACAGTTTTGAACTATATTGGTTTATGAATGAGAAGAGTTGAGAAATACAGACACCAAACTGTGATGAGTACTTTATAAGCACCTTGTTGTTCTATATATATCTAACTTCAGAAATCTCTCTCTCCAGCGCTGTCATTAGATTTTTGCAAGGTGCAGCAATTGTCTTTGGATGTTTCTCGTTTGCAGCAAAAGTACATAGGGAAAGGAGCCACATCTACATCACTAGCTTGATTAACACTGGTATTCTAATACTACTGTGGTTTGACGTTTCTCAGTGGACTATAAAGGTGAGAAGTTGTGTGCATACAATGTGTCCACACGCATCCTATAACACAGTTGTTCCCTTGTTCATAAATCAGTAATTTTTCCTCAAACTTAATATGTATGCATACAATGTGACTAATTACAATGATTTTGAACTTCTTGACTCTAATCTTATGAATAATATGACTGACTTGAATAATGCTTATGACAGGCATACGTTCTGCTGGCACTCTTTATGGGGTACCTTGTGCTATATAGCCAAGAGATACTATACAATGCTCGCTTTGGAGAAATTAACTTTGCCAACTGCGCATTTACTATCTTCTTCTGTTTACCAGCTATTGTGGTCCATGCTGTAAGACTATGCCTGGGTGCAAACATGGAGCAACACAGACAGAATTAATGCTGATACACTTGGAACTATATACTCTGTGATGAAGAAAACTTTGAATAGAATATACTATGTGATGACTACATTTTACTGTAAATGATGAACAAATATGTCTATGTGATGACTACATTTTACTGTAAATGATGAACAAATATGTCTATGTGATGACTACCTTTTACTGTAAATGATGAACAAATATGTCTATGTGATGACTGCATTTTACTGTAAACTCATAGTCTGAAGCTAAGTGCTTTGAATAGAATATACTACTGCATAATTGTTCTTTCTTTTTTCAAGACATGATCAGTCCATTACCTACTTAACTCGAAAATGAGCAGATTGAAATGCTTTAATTATCTCTCTATTTTGATTACCTCATTTCATTTTTGTAAAATAACACTTCTACTCGTTTTGACAGAACGTACAAATTATTACAACATTCAACAGTTTAATCTTAAGCACGCAATTGGTTACTTATAAATCAATATCAACACCTACCTGTGATTTTTCATCATGCGATCCTTGTCAACTTTTTCTAAATCAATTAATCTAAACAGATTCTTAATGATTCTCATGATACTTAAGTAAAGAAGAGTGACTTTTTAGTTTACAAAATAGTTTCATGATTTTAGTTCAAAAGAGTACTAATTAACTACTAGCAGGGAGGGTAGTCATTGCTAACAAACATCTCATTCAAAAGTGACAAAGTAAAAATGAAAATCTATGTTAAAAATAAGTAACAAGTAAAAGTCAACGAAGTGAGTAATTGAATAAGAATTATATATAAAAATAAGAAAAGTGTGATCGACAATAAAAATGAAAATTGAGTATATTTCTAATCCCGCCAACAATTCCATTTTTTTTAATTGACGAAAGTAGCCCTGCCTTATACCCATATAACTGAAAAGGTGAAACCGTAAATATCCCAAAGAGAATAACGGCAAGGGGTAGTCGTTGGTAACGAACTCTTCTCTGCAAAACTAACTATAAACAGAGGTGACGCTCCTCATTCTTCTTCATCAATCATCACTTCCCCATTTCCAATTTCTCTGCAAAACGAAAAGAAAAAAAATGGATTTCTTAAAGAATGCTGTGAAATTGTACTTCAATAGGAATTGGACAAGACAAGACATGATGTATTCTGCACCAATTACCGAGCACGCTTGCACAAGCTTGAGGACGGTACGTTTACACTTTGTATTAAAACAAATGTTGTGATTTAAGAAATTGTAATCGAGATCTTGTTACTAGAAGATGATGCTAATTAAATCCCCAATTTTTAAGAATTGATGAATTTTGGTTCTACGAATATTGTTGATAATCATAGTCGGTGTTTTTTCTACAGTTTCTTGTAGTTCAGTAAGAAATAAGGATGAATTACGATTCTCTGAAGATTTTGAAGTTTGACGTTTTAATATATTATGATAATGGAAGAAAACATCAAAGTTAATGTTAAAATTTTGAACAGTTTAATGAACTTAATTAATTCTTGAAAGCGTGAAGCTTGCATAGAAGTTTAATGGTGTTGAGCATTTTCATATAAGTATTGATTTGTTTTTGCTGAAACTATAGGTATATCTTACTCTCTTCTGGGCCATATCGGCCGCTGCTTATGGATTCCACTTGCACTTGATGGGGAAAGCAGGGGGCCTGCCATCAATCCTTTGTTGTGGAGCATGTTTACTCTCGATTTACATTACACCACAATGGAGAGTGGTACGACTCGTAGATTTTCTTCCAAGTTGTTGAATTATTCTTCAAGTCGCTTCTTATATCGTAAATCTTCTGTCTATGCAGTGGAAGAGGGTCATATATTTGATGATTGCTGCCGTTAGCTTCAGTTCTTCTGTTGGCCCTTTTACCAATTATTTCTTCGAAATCGATCAAAGGTAAGACTTGAAAGATGCTATACATTGTTCAGATATGGTTGTTTGTACTGCTTTCTTGTGATCACTTTATCTTTGATAATCATTAGATTTACTGGAAATCCTACATGGAAAAATTGGTATGGTTTAACAGCTGCAGTAGAAGTTATTTGTTTCAATTTTAAAATCCGAATCTCCTAAATGTAGACCACTACTCTCTGAGAAAATTCTGAAAAAAATAGTCATTCTACGTTATGTTCTGTATTATTCTTGCGTGCAGGTAGCTAAAAGTGGCTACTAGGATTACATAGGTTTGGAGTATGAACAACCTCGTAGTATTTGAAATTTTTTGCAGTAATGACTCTTGTTCATGATCTGTTAGGCTTCATATTGGAGAATTTGCATAATGCAATGCTTATGAATGAGAAAATTTGGGAATTATGACTAGCATTGAATTTTAGAATTTTGGTCTGATATTAGCATTGAGCTAAATTGATGACTTGTAACTAAGATTCATGGATTTAGGGGACTGTAATGGAATTACAGCTACCAAATTGTGACTCAAGAATTATATTCGCTTATAATAATTCTTTAGAAACCGGAAACAGATTTGAACTATATTGGCTTATGAATGAAAGAAGTTGAGCAGTACGGACACCAGACTGTGCGAAGTACTGCATTAGCACCTTGTTGTTCTGTGTTCCTTGTTTGAACAATATCTAACTTCAGAAATCTTTCTCTCCAGCACTGTCGTTGGATTTTTGCAAGGTGCATCAATAGTCTTTGGATGTTTCTTGTTAGCAGTCAGGGTGCATAGGGAAAGGAGCCAAATGTACATCATTGGCTTGATTCACACTTGTACTCTAATACTACTGCGGTTTGACATTTCTCAGTGGACGTTAAAGGTGAGAAAGTTGTATGCATACAATGTGTTCACACGCATCCTATAACACAGTTGTTCCCCTTGTTCATAAATCAGTAATTTTGCCTCAAACTTAATATGTATGCATACAATTTGACTAATTACAATGATCTTGAATTACTTGA
>JAJOOS010017946.1:0-12090 GCA_029582725.1 Solanum chiquidenum | reverse complement strand
GGCTCATTGGAGGAATCCAGTCCCAGACAACGTCCATCCTGATAATTATCCACAATTAAATCCCAAAACAGAGGAGCATTTACTAGTACAAAAAGTTGGGTTCTCCCAAAAGAATGCCAATTTGTGGAGACAATTACCAAAATCAGGAAGAATAGAGCTCAGATTACAGAACTGCATTTCTGCAGCTATTGAACAACTATTTTCATTTTAGATTTGGTTGCAGATTAAAGGGAATCTCATTCTACACCTGAAAATCAACTATGGGCTCGAGATACAAGTCACTCACTGATGAAAAATTAATGCACATATTGAGTATCTAATTCTTAAAATTCTTTAATTTTTGTGCAAGGATCCACATCCTAGGCAGATCACTCTTACATTATACAAATTATTCATGCATCTTTACTTTTACCATATCATATTGCACCCTCAAAATTTGTATGAATAAATATCTTTCAGTTATGAATGAAAAACTAATCTTTTATAGCTTGTTTGGCCAAGCTTCTGGCAACCAAAAGTGCTTATTGACCCTTTTGACCAAGTTTATAGGGAAAAAATAATTGTTTTTGAGTGGTACAAAAAGTTGTTTATCAGAAGTTGAAAAGTAGCTTTTCTCCATAAATACTTTTAGAATCTTGGTGAAGCACAAATTGATGCTCGAATATTGCCAAAAGTACTTTCGAGAAGCACAAACTGCAATTCTGACAAAAAAATAAACATTTCAAAATAACCAGATTTTGGAAGCTCAGCCAAACAGACTATTAGTTACGAAGAAGTTAACCAGCTACTGAATAATGACATTGTTATTATGTCAAGCATAGAATTAGTGAAAACAGGAAACAAAAAGATGTACTGAAATGGGAAGAAGAAAACCAAAACAAATTAGAACTTGTCAAAGCTCAAGCATCAGTGATAAGACTACACCCCACCCCCACTCCCGCCAGACATGTGCAAATTGATATTTCTTTAGACAGACATAAATGCCAAATTAATCATAGCATACTGTGATGAGTGGATCTTTACAAGTAGAAAAGAGCTAACCTGATCTACTGGGATCATCATCAGTGATTTCTGTCTTATGAGGGACTCAAATGCTCCATTTTCTCTACGCACACTTGCCTCAAACTTTTGCACCTCAGTAGAGTCTTCATAGAAGAGAAAGTACACCTTAGCCTTTCTTGAAGGGTTCTCAGCTTTATACATTTCAACCTCTCTCACAAATGCAATATCGGGATGGTAAGCAATAATGGTAGAGGGCTTCAAAATATCAAGAATTTTTTTATCACTCTCCAAGGCATAAAAAACCACTGGTGGGAGCTTCTTCATTTCTCTTGAAGACTCAGCATCCAGACCTTGGTTGTGCTTTCGAAGAAACACTTCATTCAAACATCCGCCTTCCATTGCATCATCTGGGAGATACCAGGAACGTTAGCTTTAATTCATTTGTTTTTATCTGTTGTAAGAGGAAAAAGTATCAGATTTACCTTCAGGTGCCACATCATTGTTGGTTTTTTCACCAGCTGAACCTTTCTTTTTCTTTCCTTTACCCTTTCCTTTTACAGAACCTCCACCATCCACATGTTTCTGATTATCATCTTCACCAACAATATCCTTGTTGATTCTTTTGCTAACTTCCGATGCAGCTGCCAGCAGAGCATCATGCTCCTGCTTGCTTATGCTACTAACTTCTGCTTTCTTTCCAGGTGCTGATGCAACAACACCATCAAGTACCCCAAACCCTTTAGGCTCTTTAGCTTTCTTGGCATTGCGTTTTGGCAATGCTTGCAGCTGTACCTTGCTCAACAGATACTTTTCCCACTCTTCACGCATGACCTATCCAATGTACAAAATGTATTAAGATACCAATTGTGCATAGCACAGTAAAACATGATCAATATAGATCCATTTTGTGTTATTATTAAGAAAAGATTAGATTGTCTCAAATAACCTTTTAGTATAACTTTGCAGTAATTCATTCGCGCTATTCTTTTTCGTGTACTGGGACTAACAATTTTTATCAAGATTGGCTCATATACCTTCCCTTATCCCCTAAAATGTATAAATAAATATATATATACCCAAAAAAGAAGGAAGATAAACTGAACAAATGAAGAAAATAGAAGTGCGGCTTGGTAAAGATAAGATATTGGAAAAACCTTCTGTGAGCCATTTGTGATGCAATCTTCGAGTTGCATGCATGAGTATTCATCTTTGCAAGCAACTAAAACAATTCCATTATCATCCCCATCACCCAGATGATCTTTCTCTTCTCCAGACAATGCATGTTTATCTCTTTCCTCTTGTATCTCCATTAGGACATCCTGTGAAACAAATCAAGCCCGTAAAATCCTAGTTGACTAAAATTATCTAGGATTAAAACCCAAGAAAGCAATAAATTTATTTACTTAGGCAGAAGCCAGCAACCCACATTGAAACCAATAGTATTAATAAGTAAACATGGATTGTTATCAGTATATTTAAAGTTGATTCTTCAACTGCCAAAGGTTACATTGATAAGAGAAAATGGAAGTCACTCACTCACAAGTAAGACCTTCCACTTTGGTGGCTCCTCCAAGACTTCCTCCAAAACAACTCTGGTCTCTGTACTTGTTGACTGATCTTTGAGACATACAAAAACAAGAGGAACTATGTCATGCTTTACAGCTCTACACTGTTGCGCTACTATTGAATGATCAACAGGAAGATTCAGATTAGAAAATTTACACCTTAAGCTATTTTGATTGTATATTTCCTTTTTCAAATTCCACCACTGTAAAACTTCACAAGTGCTTCCTTTTGCCCATTTTTTTTTATTATTATTATTAAAAAAAATTGGGAGGGGGGGGGGGGCTAGAAAAGTGAGGAATTTGGCGCAGGGTTAACTCCATTTTGAGATTGGTATGATTACCTCGCATTCAAGTTATTAAAATTAGTCTATCATTAATTAAGTAAATAAACTAAGAAACCAATTGACAAAGAAAGTGCCAGCACTGCTAATACACACCTTCATCCTTTTTGTTGTCATTAAGCTTTCTCTTTTTGGTTGATACAGTCTTGCTCAGGCCCAGTTTTCCACTATCTGTCCTCCCAAAATGATAAACTCGCTTTTTAGCATACTCAAAGATCTTGTAACTGGACTCTGCAAATATCCAGACGGACCGGAAACTCTCTGATGCTCTAAGTGAGTCTAGATACTTCAAGTAAGTTACAGCATCATACCTACTCATATAAAAATTAGATCAAGTTATACTACAAATACAAGAACCATTAGCAAAAAAAGAAACTGAAGCAGACCTCAGAGACAGCACCAGTACCCTCCTCCTAAACTAGGATAAACATCGGATTCAGACTAGCAACCAAGTAGATCCATCCTATTATATCCTCCATCCAGAATATGGAATAAACTTCTATTAAGAAGAGTAAAAGTGGGTCTAAGAAAACTTATTGTAGTACTGGAAACGCACTAATACATTCCATTAAATGAAAGTGGACAAGATTTTGAGACAACTTGAAAAAGAGAAAGTAGGCAACTTATTTTAGACAAGAGATTACTATTTGATACTTTCACCTATTATGAGCAGAAAACTGTCTAAAAACCAGTAAAACATACAAGTCATACAATTGTTTATATTTGTGGTAGTATTCCAAATTAAAAAACTTGATATTTTCATACTTCTAATAACATATGATTGCGCGCTGGGATTTTGCTCTAATTGACACCCGACAAATATACACTTCGAATCAACAGAGTAAGAATATTGCATGAGCCATAACCAGATGCAGTAATTATCAAGAGTATAAATACAAAATATCAAATAATAGCATCTTTACCAATGAACAACAAAGACAATGTCGCAGAAAAGAACTTACAATTAAAAACCCTCTTGCTCAATGAATTAAGTGCCATCTACTAGCTTTCTTATAGATAGACAAGAAATATCTCACAGAAATCTAATACCAACAAACTAGTGAGTAAAAGGAAAGGATGGTGAAAGAAAACACCAACTTCCATACCTAACAAGGTAATCCAACAGTTTTCTTAATGTCTTCAAGTCTGAAACAAGCTGCTTCGTCCTCTTCCCTAAGGTATGCCAGATGGGATCTAGCTGCCTTTTCACTATCTCATCGAACGACTTAAACAAACCATTATCCACTGTCAAGTCTTCTACATCCACCTTATTAGTCTTTCTCATTTCCTTCAAACATGCATCCATCACCTCAATCACTGCTTTCTGGATCCCAATCATATATGTTGACATCGGTACCCTTATATCCACAACCTCTGGTGGATCCCTCTCTAAATCCTGTGATACATAAACCTGAAACAGCAAGAACAAACCACTCAAACCATTTTATCCCAAGTTCAGATTTTTTCCCCACTCCCCCAGCACATAGACTGGCCCTTCAAATAATCCAACTAAACTGGAAAAAAGAGGTTAGGCTAATTTAAAATAATTACTGGCAACCATGAAGTAATTGGTTTATTACCCTTCATACCAAACGCCTACATATTTCCATAATTGAGTTTATAGGAATTACCTGGAATCGAGGCCAAAGATGAAGCTTTCTAAGGAAAAGGCATTTAAGCGTTCTCTCAGCTTTAGCAAAACCAGAAACCATAGAATGAGGACGATCGGAAAATGCACGAACATAGAGAGAGCGATTCGTTGACCGCAAAATACGTACAATAAACGCCTCTGTTGACGTATCCGAAAGCGAATGAGCATTGAGAATAACAAGTCCGGCAACAGCAGTCGTCGGGAGACGATGAGTCAACAGGTCAACAATAAGAATCCGGGTGGTGATGAAGAAAATCCCTCCGGAAGTGTACAGTGCCAGCCGCTGGTTCGCCGGCAAGTCGGAAGTGATCTCCGATGGTAAATTCGGAACTTCACCGGAGATTTGGGATTGAATGTCATTCTCGTAATTTCGTAAGATTGAGCTTTTCTGAGGAGAAGTGGCGGAGAGGACAAGTAAGCAGCCCTGAGAGTGGTGGTGAAGAAGGAAAAGGGAGGATATGAGCTTATGAAGACCGAGACCTGAGGAAGTAACTACTAAACCACCGTTAGAATCTTCTAGAAGCTCTGTGATTATATGCTCGTGAAATTGCACCATATTTTGGAAATCTAGGTTTCCGCCTTATGCGGTGGCAATCATGGTGGAAGATGGCGGAGATGGTGGTGGTGGCGGGAAGGTAGCTGTGGAGTTTGTTGGAAAAATTCAAAGTGATCATATATATATGAGAATATTTACAAAATTGGGGTTTAACCAAATCTTAAATATGAATTTAGCCCCTGCAGTTTGAAAATGTATTTCTTTTGTTCCCATACTTCCGTTTTTGTCACTTGAGCAACCTTATTTCAACATTTTTATGTACTCATCTAGAAATTTTATTGATTAAGCAAGTATAAAATAAATTTCATATTCTTTTTTTAAAATTAATTCCATCTTTCGAAAAGCGTAAGGCCTCTTGATCTCTTCATTGTTTTTTCCTTCTTGTACTTGGATTGAAGGTCTTTCTGAAACAGTCTATCTACTTCCACGAAATAGTGATTAAATTTGCGTACACTCTACTCTCTCTAGATCTCACTTAGTGAGAATCTCACTAACTATGTTGTTGTTGAAAAGTGTTATGTGCTATATTTTTCAATATTACACATTTGAAGAAAATCAATCTCTTATAATAGTGTCATTTGATACGATACTTTTGACTGCTATAATGAAATATTGTTACATAAATATTTGTCGTACCGAACATATAGTAATAGGCAATTCACTTGGAGCCAACAAAATTTAAAGGTGTTATTTCTTCTTTCCAAATTATGAAAACATGCTCTGCAAAATTGATTACAACATGGGTATATAAGTGTGCATAGAACAGTTTCAAAACTATAATTTAAATATACAAAGTAGCAGTATTGTGCTAATTTGCAAATCATACAGATCCTTAAGTGCTAACTACTGAGGTTCAGATCGTCATTGCTGGACTTGATTCGTCGTACATTCAAAGGTACAGGGTTCTCCAAGATTGTCACGTTAACTCCGGTCCAGATATCTGATTTCGTGGGGAGCTGAGCTATTTTCTCTACGATTTCCATGTCCTCCGGCAGCACATAGCCAAAAACAGTGTACGCGTTTTTCCATTCTTGATGGTTTGCTAAGCTTATAAAGAATTCAGGGCCAGAACCAACCCATGCAACTGAACCCCGTCTTATTTCAGGACAGAATTCACTGGGAACTGTCTCTAATGGTATTCCTTCAGCACCAAGAGTTCCTTGTAACAAACCATATGGAGGGCCAAAAGATGCCTGAAATTTTGTAAACCAGATGCAAAGAAGTCAGGAAAGTTAAAACGTTTTTAGCGGAAAGATAGCATATGAGTGCACAAACATCAGCACAGAATGACTAATGCACTTGAGAAAATCTCTTACACGAGACGAATACTAGATGAAAATTCATTCACGCAATCTATCTTCAACCACAGGATGCAATAAGCAAAATGCTATCAGCAGCGACTAATTTTTCATGTCATGCTCCCAAGAGCTTTGACAAGCCATATCAGTTGGGAAGGAAGTTGAATTGCAGAATGCACTACATACAAAATGTGTAACACATAGCTATGTGAACGAAGAAATAGGACACAATTTTGGGGTCCACAGAGGAAGGAGCCAAACATTTTTAGCAACGGAGGATATACATACATAACCTTTCTCTCACATTCTATGTTTTTCCAGATCTACGTATATAACAAAGTCAAAATAGTACTCGGCCATTCCATTTTATGTGAACACTATTTGACTAGACATGGCATGTAGGATATAAATTTGATTAGTAATGCCAGAGTTTGTCAAACCTTCTAATTTTCAGCATAAACTCAGATATTGATTCTTCAAATTTATGAAATAAAATTAGATAGTCAGAATTTACATAAATCACATTTTTTATATAAAAAAACATTCAAAAAAATGTTTGAAGAAATCGTTGCAAAAGAATTCCCTTAGTAGTAATAGTTAACATAAAATGTGGCATGGAGAGAATATACATAGTAGTGGAAAATAACTTTAAATAGAAACTTAAAAAGTTGCTTAGAAGAAAATGTATCAATCGAATTTAAAGAAAACTTCAACAGAAAGAGTGCCATAAAAATTGGGATAGGGGAAGTTTGAAATTGATAACATGAACACTTGTTCTTAATCCTCCACTTAGTCAAAGTAGCCAAATTGAGACAAGTTACTATAATTTATCTTACTCATGTGATCAAAATGGAGCTGCTTTGGATTAGAAGTCACATGTAATAGTGTAGAAGAGAGATGAAAATTTACATCTTTTATGTGATCTCCACGTGCATCCCAAACTTGTCCGCGAGTTTCTGCACGAAAAAATTGGCAACCAGCACAGTGTCGAAACCTCAACAACTCCAGAATATTAAAAACAGAGCGTGGGGAACATTCTGGCAAAAGCTGAGGAAAAAGAAAATACAGACATGAATGTCAATAGAAACTAGAAAATCCTTGTTAAGGGAAAGGACTAGATGATAACTAAGCCTAGTGACTCTGAAAAGTGATACAGTGTTGAAGACATCTTATGGATGACAAAATTCGATATAAAGTTATACTGTATCCCCTCCCATACGAAACAAAGCTTACCCTATACCTTAAAGAAATACAAAAACTTGAAAAAGGCACAGTCCTCACTAGTAGTGGTCATATTTAAGGAGATGGAAACTTATAAAAAGCACGTGTTCCTCATGTTTTGACAAACAAGGCCATGCAAAATCTATAAAAGTGTGTGCCTCGGGTCCTCAGCTCTCAAATTTTCTCTCTTTTCTTCTACTTATCCTTCTGCTTCTTCCCATTCCTTATCTATTACTATTTTGTTTTAAAATTGGGGAGATACAAGAAGAAAAAGCAGAATTCTGGACAGGCAAATAGTTATTTTATCAAGGATAGCAAGTAGCTGTAGAGATAAGCCAACAACAACAACATACCCTAGATGGAAAATCATAAATGGATAATTAGGGGATGCTGATCTTAACATGCTTTATCTTGTTAATTTTCCGAGTATCATATTATACCGGAAAATGAGAATGATGAAAATGGTAAAGGGGACCTGGTTCATTAGGGTCACAGTAAGAATCACCGTATTTATTTGTTTGTTTGTTTTTGATAAATCACATAAAGAATCAACAGCATTCTTGATTCTACCATATTTGCATGCAATAATGGTATTACAATTCTTGTTGGTCATGAACTTTCTTATTGATCCAGAACCATGATCACCTAACAGGTTTTCCTTCCTCCTTCGCAACTTTGCAATTGCTTACGCCTCAATATTTTCAATTAAGATGATCAGCTAATCAACTTCTTTAGCAAGAACTTCCAGAAACAATTGCTTTAATTTATTACTTCTTCCAAAGACATCTCATTGTTGGAGGAGATACGTTTTAAGTATCCTTCTATTAAAGTTAAACCTAAAAGACTACTGATCATTCGCCTGGATTCAATCAAAACCTTTTCATCATGCACTTGTATTGTATCCCACTATCCCTCAAGTCAGAAAACAATATAGCATATTGAAGTAGCCCAAACTATTTTGGAAATGTATGCACTCTTACAAGCTGATTCCCATCCCTATATATGCATATTTAGATAAGAGAAATCAGTGGCACTTGGCAGACACTGAAAATTTTGTGTCTAAGCCAAATTATTCAAAATGCACTCCAAAGGCTAATCCGCATAGTTAGAATGAATTGCACTTTCGCAGCATTTGTTTAGATACTGTCATTTCTCTGTTCCAAGATACATAGAAGTAGGCATTCATCAAGAAACAGAACATACCTTAACGTGAATAGCACCAAATTCTGTTTCCAATGCGACAATTCCCTAAAAACAAGCGGGATTGAAAAGAAATTTTTTTGTAGTTAGTACATTAAATATCAAACGTAACAAGGAAGTACTGATATGATTTCTCCATAAATGAAAGAGTTCTATGGTTTCCCCGATGTAGCAAGAAAAAATATGAGGTAACATTAGAATCAACAGAGCAGAGAAGCTACCAAGAGAAAGAAATTCTTCCTAGATGCATTACGTTCCCCAAGAATCTAAAAGTTACCTATGAATAGATCAGCATTCAATCATTATAAACTTAATGATTTATAAGTAAAAATAGGAAGTAGTAAATCTTAAGACTAATCTGCAAAAATGTCTATGGCAATGTCTCGTGGGTGACGCCTGTTGTAGCATACGTTTCAATATTGCAGGCATCTTTGCAAAGAGTTCCAAAACTTATTCTTACTATTGAATCTACTTGTTTACAAGCGGACAATGAAGTGAAATAATGCTATCAGAGAAACATGGCAGTACATTTTAGGTTGTTGAGAAAGTTGTATACCTCTCCTTTCCCGAAAACTATGCCAGACGTCCACATACTTTTGTCACCCTCATCCATTTTGTCAGGAGCCAAAGTATCTTTCTGCTTTTTCAACCAGCACTGCAGCATGAAGCAAAACATGCCAGACCAAACAGTCAAACTCCCATTCACATTTTGCGTATTAGTTCAGAAAGTAACTAAAAATACCAAAAGATAATCTTACAACAACGCTATCTAAAATGAATGCAGAAGTAATAGATGCCAAAATTTAAGTACATGAGGACTTCTCTCAAACTGGGGTATGCTTCACTATTATAAAAGGGCAATAGTTTTTTTAACTTTCCGAACTTCAGTAAACTGTTTTAACCTCGAAAAACTTATTCTGGAAGCCCGATTGGTTTGTTTTGGAACCTTAGCAGTTGGACCTCCTATTCTTGAATATTCAATAGGAGAAAAGAGATTAACTCTGACAATTTCTCATTTAATTCTCCAGATTATCAAGGAAAACGACAGGTTCATGTGGTTGTTTGTTGTTTTCCTTGAACTATTTTAGAAATTATGGTCAGCGGAAAAACAAAGTACCTATTTTACATAAATGCTGAAAGTAAATCCATGCGCCACATTTACACACACCATACAACATCTGAGGCAGGCATTTCTAGCTAATCACAAGCAAAATACTCCGAGTTGAACTCCGAAAAACACGTTTAGCTATAACATTCCGGAATTTGACAAACACCAAAAAACTGTTTTCACTCCAAATTACACACGAAAATTCACAAACAACTCCAATTTTCAAATATCATTTTTCCCTTTGAAATCAAAAACTATTTTTTTTTTTCAAATACTCACAATTTTCATGACAAAATGTATATAAACCAACATCACAATTCACAAACTCATGTTCTATCTTATTACATTATGATTGTATGATCATTCATAATTAAAGGTCCAAATCTGCATGGTTTTGTCAAATGACATAAACGCACAATCAATGACACTATGTAAATCATTTCAAACTGCCAACAACTTACAACTACAAATACTACAACAACATTCCCCGTGAAATCTCGGAGGGTAAAATATACGCAGATTCTGAAAAAAAGTAAAGGACAAAAATAACAAAAAAATTCCCAAGCTCACCTCACCAAATTTGTCACCACAAGCTTTTTCATCTCCACAAAAAACCCATGTATCACAAAGACAAGGCCCATGATTACCAGTACACATATCCTTACAAGCTTCACAACATTCCTTAGAACTTTTAACCTTAAATTCAGAACCCCACTTAACAGCAGTTCCCCAAAGCTCAAAACTTTCGATCCCATTACAACACCCACCACCTTCCACTCCACCACCACCGCCGCCGCCGCCGCCGCCAAATTCACCGTCATCCGCCGCCAACCTATCAACAGCCGAATTTCCGGTGGGTCTCATCACCGCCGACATGAAAATGTACACGACAGTACACGAAAAAAGACCCATCAAGAGAAGGATCATAGTAGCACAACGAGTGGGTTCGGAATCATTTGGCTTCCGACCCATTTGAGATTGATGAGTGGAGATGAAAACCCAGAAACGGATTTGGCTGACTCGATTTGGTTTCTGAGATTTTTGTATGATTTGATTTAGTGGTATCGTTGACCTTGAAGATACTGAAGCAGAGTATGAAATTGAGGTAATTTTATTATACTATAAGATGAATAATTAAAATTTGGAGAGATTATGGAAATGAATTATACTTTCTTTTCGTCTCATTTTATATTAGTTAGTTTGATTCGATACAAAATTTAAGAAAGAAGACATAATTTTTGAAATTTATAATCTAAAATAAGTAATAAATATTTTTGTAATTATAAATTATTTTATTAAAAATAAAATAAGTATATTTTAAGATTTATTTATTTTTTTGGACGGACTAAAATTAATGTTAATGTTTAAGAAATTGTTACAATTGGAAATAGTCAAGCAGAGTGTAATAGTAGCACAGTGAGGAATCTAGGACCATGGGTTTGGCAGAGGTTGAAATTTCTTTGCATTTTTCAGTATATATTTTACTTGCCTAGGTCGTAATATTGTATTGTTTTGATGACTATAAAGTTTAAATTATTTTGAATTGTTAGTTATTGTGACTTACAGTACTGTTTACGTAGTATATAAATATATATATTTCATTTTAAAAAATTGAAGATTTCGTGAGTAAATATTTTATCAAACTTAAATTATTTGACTCTCAAAAAGTGAAAATGGTCGCATAAATTAGAACAAAAAGAGTGATTAATTATTATATTTCTGCAATTACTATTTACCACTATCAACACAATTATTATTAATTATAATGTACTATTTGAGTTTCACAATTTCATTTGTTTATTATTTATTTAAAACTAACTTCATTTAGTGCGTTTGATGATATTAATTTCGTCGTTAATATTCGATACCAAATGGAGTATCTAGTATATCCGTGTATAGATTAATAAAAAAAAATTGGACCAAAGGTTTTTAGAACTAAAAACACAATTTTACCATTTGGAAAAGTATATTGTATTGTGTTGTTAGTTTAAATATGTTATCTCCTGTATTCAGGTTAGTCAAAAATACAGAAACAGAAAAAAGATGAAATAGACAGAATGATTTTAATCCGAGTCCACAGAAACCACTGTGTTTCCTTAAGAAATTTAATCCCCTCACTGTACTCGAGGTTGCAGATTAATTCCTCCC
>JAJOOS010017945.1:0-11535 GCA_029582725.1 Solanum chiquidenum | reverse complement strand
AACTAACTATTACTGAAAGATTGTTAGTTATGAAATGTGATTTAATTCACATCAAAGATACCTGTACCACGTAGATGTTGTCCTATGTGGCCATTCTCAACGTATTCATATACAAGGAAGAGGGAACCTTCAACACAATAGCCTATCAAGCGCACCTGCACTCGATATCAATGAAACAATCAGTCTAGTGTAAAGAAAAAGAAGAATTACACCATGTTTTGAGTTCCAATGGCCCTTCTGTTTAAGAATGTTGAAGACCCTGTCCAAACTACAAACCTCAATAACAAGTGTAACGAATCCCCTGGAATCTCTTAGTTGCAGCAACTATTGCACTTTCTTCAGGATATCAAATCAAGAAAGTGGATTTTAATCATCTCACAGTGGTCACATACCTTTCCTGAAGTGTGTCATTACCCGCACCAAAACAAGACCTCACTCATCACGTGATAACTTTATAGCTATAAGTTTGTATCTAAGATTTTACTTTTCCCACCTTGTTCTTTTAGCTTTAGTGTAGTTTGCAGCACCCATTCCCTTCGAGGCCTTAATTCTCTTCAGAGCACTCTAGGTGCATTTAAAGCAATTTATTCAGTTGTAAATGAATGGCAGATTGTAACAACTAAGGTACTCTAAGTAGAGGTTTCAAGGATCGTAACAAACATTGAAGTGGCAGCCACTTGATTTATGCTTTATATTAGGATAGATGTCTCAAGCAGCAAGACTATCAAGCTAATGCAATCACTTGGCTTACGTAATTTATTTTGAACTAGTTCATTGAATTGATATTGCTTTAGTATTGCGACCCCCCCCCCTTTTTCTCCCTCTCTCTCTATGTGTGTGTATATATGCAATGGTGGATTTAGGATTTTAAGGTCGTGGGTGCTGACATTCCTTTAATATAAAATTGCTAGCAATCATAAAATATAAGAGCAACATTATTTGAACACTGAGTTTAAAAAAATCAACCAAAAGAAACATTAAAAAAAGTGATTCACCAAATGAAAAATGAAAGAAAGAAGTAAAAAAAAGAGAGAAGAAGAACAAGGAAAGTATAAAAAAGAGAGTGTTTTATGGGAGAAAAAGGACAAGTCGAGTAAGAAAAAGAAAACAGGAGTTCTTAAAATTGTTTTATCAGGGAATCAAACAGTGAACGTAGCTGACCATGCCCCTTAAATCTGGCTCTCAACCAAAGCACCCACCCCAAGTTTTGACTGATGGGTGCTCTTCAGCTCTTATATCCCAATTTTAAGAAATTGCAGTATAAGAATATGTAGTTCAGGGTGGGCCAATAGGTACTCGAGCACCCAGAATGCTACATGTGGGTCCATATGTATTCTCAAATGAGAAAATCAAAATAGTGTCAAAAGAGGCATGCATCTAGTGGCAGAGAAGTTAGTTTTTACCAGGTTCAGGTGATGAACATTTGTCAAGACCTTCAATTCAGCTAGAAACTCCCTTGTAGCTTCCATGTCCATTTTCTTGATAGCTGCTTTCTGAAATAGTTTACAGCACAAAAAGTACTGGGTATAAAGACACTTGAATAATTCTTTTAGTTGGTTATGGTTAAAACTTTAAAAATAAGTACGACCACAGAAAAATCACGGGACATCCCACCCAGTGAAGAAGTGAAATCATGATTCAGTGTTGGTTATGATTAATATTTGCAAAATATACAGGATATAATGTATGTCAATGCATCACTGGAAGTCTGGAACATCACCAGATGACTAAACTATTCATTTATTTGTCTTCTGCATGTGTCTTCCCTGCCCTTTGTTATTACTTATTCCTCCTTTCTCTGGACTACTGTTTACACACTTACTTTATGAGATCTGAACTAAAAAGAATGACTTCTTCATAATACAACAGGTTATACGGAGAAGTAGGATTTAAGAATAGTTCAAACCTCGCCTCTGAGCTCAGCATAATAAACCGCACCAAAACCACCTTGTCCGATTTTGTTAGCGATGCTGAAGTCATTAGTTGCAGTAGCAAGCTCTTCATAAGTGAACTCAACAGATTTATCCACAGTTATGCCTGAAAGCACTGGAGAATTGCCATCAGCCAGGCGACCGGAATCAGCAGCTTTAACTGTCGTACTGCCTTCTGGGCCTAATCAAGACAAAAGGTTAACATATAAGTTAACTAACAAACATTGTTTTCTACTACTCCGATACTTGCTAAAAGTTGGCAGCATAACTAAAGGATATATTCAATTCCAACAAAGAAACAAGCTACTTTAAATTGCATTTTCAGCCTTAAAGTGATCCAAGTATAAGCACCTTAAGAAATGTTGTACGTCAAATAAATGAATGTTATAACTTATAAGAACTAAAGAACAGGGATCAACACCTACCATGACCATACTGATGGAGGTGGTCTTCGGATCTGAGCAGCGAAACCTTTTGTGTTTTGTTCCTATAACATCCTACATAAACCAAACCAGCCAACAGCAAGACTACTCCTATTGCTCCTATAGATATCCCAGCTTTAGCGCCACCAGACAAACCTAATTATTAAGAAGTATGCAACGATAGTAAGTGTAGGTAGCATAAAGGACTTCCTTTATCATCATGAATGGTCTGAAAACGGATAGCAAATAAGCCAACACTGAAGACGAGGAAAGATCCAAACCATCTGTGCTGCAAATTAGAGGGAGAAACAATACAAATGATAAATGTCAGCAATGTGCTAGTTAATGGAAGATCAATAGAGAACAACAGTCAGATTAAACATCAAATATTAATGAGTTACCTTGTTGGCAGCGGCGGAAAGTTCCCATTTCTATCTGCATAATGAAAGAAATGATGGTTCAAACACTGTTTATACATTAAGAACACGTGAAGAAAGAACCGTAGTAGGTACAATCACTAAAACAGACAAAGTATTTGTACTAAATGTGTTACCGCTCTCCAATTTTAGTTGGCAAACTTAGACTATGCAGATATTGAAAAAGAAAAACATCAAAGGCATCATATATGGAAGCTGGTCAGCGGTAAAAGATATTAATTCATTAATAAGTAAAGCACGTGATTAAAAGGATTTGTCAAAAAGATGTTGTATCAAAGCTAAAAGTAATTTGAAGTGTATCAGTCTCTTTTAATTTGAACTTCTCGTACCGAGAAATTTAGCATTATATGAAACAGATCAAGGAATTGGAATGGATTAAAGAGGGAAGATCAAATAAAATATGGTGTAGAGAATATCAAAGTCAGAAGCAAGCTCTTTTAGGACATTTGTTAACCATCAAGCTATGACTTCTTCCCAGCACAAATAACAGTACAGAGTTATTGCAAACTGTTCTATTAGAAAATAGATTGAAAGAGGGAGCCTGCTGGCTGACACTAAGATGATGAGAAACAGAAAGATACACGAGCATATCAGTGTCTTAGCAGAAATGCATTTGTACAAGACACAGATTTGAGTCAGGTAGTTTTAGTTCAATAAACGCATTCTATTTAAAACACAACAATATCCTGGCATTTGTTCTATATCATTTTGAGTTTGCTCTAGGAAAGACTAACAAGCAACATGCCCGCACTACACTCCTGTTCCTCCCAAGTACCAAAATAAGAATCAAGAATAAATAGAATCTCGCAAGCCCTTATATCTTTTTCCTTTTATTACCTATAAGAAGATAGCTTTCATTCTGAAGCTGTTGAGAGCCATTATGGACAGCAAATATCCTCAAAAGCATAACTCTGATCTTTAAGTGATTCTTCTTGTTCAGTACTTACTGTTTGATCTTCAGAAAACAGAGTGATATTGAAAAATACTTGAAAGGGCTTGTTTGTGCTTCCAAAAGGGTATACCTCTACATATTTTACCATCACTAACAAAATTAAAGATCATTCTTTTTGATAAGATTATTCTACATTTATTTCATCTAATTCTCTTTGAGGGTAAATGTATCTCTTAATCTTCACATTTGCATTCCATGTGGTATATATAAAAAAGTTTTTTCAAGACCGGAATCGAGGCAGGTCGGCAGTTTGAAGAAATGATCCAGGATGCAGATTGAAGAGCTCAAAGAAGCCAAGCAATAGAGAACAGCCACTCAGTTGTGCTTCTTCTTTTTGTGAATACTGCTTGCCCCTTGCGTTGCCATTACGGAGCCCAGCGATAAACTCAGTTGGTATAGCTAGAGTTTCGCTAATCAAAAGCATTATGTAAATCATAGGAGAGTTCAGCACTACTAGAGTTAATCATGTACTTCGAACCCCTTTAGTCCAATGTACGAACAACTTTAGAACAAAGACAGATGACAATGCTAAAGTTCAATTGGTCCAGCGCTACACTGTGCATCACGCCAAAAAAGAGAAGAAAGAAAACAGGTATCATCAACAAATTTTGCATTAATGTTCCATGCTTAGTGCTGTATCACTGCTTCAAGTTCCCGTTGCGTATTTAGACACATCAAAACCCATCCTTGATGATTCAATCCTCATTGATTCTATCCATTCAAACTACAAACTCCAGTTTATAGTAAACAATAAACTTCAATCCAATGTCACCCTTAAACAAAACATGTTGCTTCCTAAATTAATTCCTACTTCCTTCCTAACTTCTTTTGTTTGACAAAGTGCCTACTTCCTTCCTTAAAAATGCATTTGCCTCCTTGCCTGTGACAGCAGGGGTTGGCCTTCTAGGCCTAGCTCATCACACGGGACTTGCCTAGAGTGGTTTGCTCTCCTATGCGGTTTGTGAGCTATTGCATACAAGTGGCTGGGGTTCCCTTATCATTAAAAATGAGAGCATTTTCCCCCTTTTCCCACGAGACTAAAACATGAACCAAAAAAGAAGTACTAGGACCATAACCTCAGGGGTCATTTGGTAGTTGGATAAGAAACAAGTTATTTATGTATTAATTTTCATATAATTTATACGACGTTTGACAGATTTGTATAACTAATCCCTACATAACAAATATCTACATGAAATAATACACAGAGTCACTCATAACTAAATCCTACATTACTAATATATGCACAACTCTAACCAGCTACCAAACGATCCCATAAAGTTCTAAAGCAAGACATAAAACTTCTAACAGGAAATAAAACAAACACCTAAAGATCACGAACACCAACCTCTTCCCGGTATATAGATGATTCCTTCCCCTATATCTAATATGGACACCGCCGCAGGATTATACCTTCGGATTATATCTTCACTCACATTAGCTGCTGAAGCCACTGACGTCAAGTTATCCTCCGCCCGCACAGGGTACGTCACAAACAACCCAAAATCCTTCGAAACATCACTATTCCCACAAGAACAATTCACTACAACACTTAAATTCACAGTATTCGGGATATTATTCTCAGGATAACTATTGAACTTCATCATCCACTGTGCAGTCGTCAAATCAGAGTAGTTCCTCGCCACAAGATCATAAGTATCACCAGTTTTAACCCTGTACGGGAAAGCATGGCCCAATACCTCCCCGTCGTTCAAGCAATCACAACGGAAAGGTATGTTAATCCTTGTCCCGGCAATTACACTATCTTGATTAGGGATGTTGTCCCTGTTGTTGTAAGAAACGATATCTGGTATACTGGTGGAGAACATCTCTGAGATTAAAGTGAGATTTGAACCTCGCCAGACATAGAATGAAGCTAAAGCTAAATCGCAGCCTCTATTACATTGGGAGTTAACTGGTAATGGAACAGAGGATAAGTAAACTAGTATAACGAAAACCCCTAAGCTCAAAACACTTCTTGGCCTGGATTCAAACATTGTTTCATGAAGAAAGAATGAAAATTTCTGAAATGGGTATGTGGGAAATTGATTCAAGAACGTATTTTTTCTGGATTTCCTGAAATGGGTATTATGAAATTGATACAAGAACGTATTTTTCTGGAAATTTATGAAATGGGTATGAAGGAAATCGATGCAAGAACGTATTTTTCTGGGAAATTTGAGCTGGGTTTTGGAGGAAGCGTTGACTGAGTGGGTTATTGATAAAGTTGGATTGAAAATTAGTAAAATAATGAATGATTATTGTTCAGATTTTTTAATACTTTGGGGAAAACAATGAAAAGAATTCTGTCGTCAGCGCACTTGTCAGGGAATTAATGAAAGCCGTGTTCTTACAGCTTTTGAAACTTTCTTCTGGTCTTCCATGGCGGCCTTTTTAATGGTGGCAATTCTCAACCGTTGGATCGAAATAAATTTGAATCGAAGCCCTTGGTGATTCTGGTTTGACCAAAGACAAATTCAACGAAATAGTAATTACTGTAGTTTTTGACTTTTTGTTTAATCTTTGAAATTTCATTTGAGAAAAAAAAATAAAAAAAATTGATGTCAAGTAATTTGAATCGTGTGAAGTTTTATTGTACAAAAGATTGTAGAAGTTGATAGTGAATCTCAATCTTTATTAGTTTTATGGTTTATTATAATTTTTAGTAAGTCGATGTATTTAAAATAAAAGAAATTTATGCTTGAATTTATAGTAAGTTGATGCATTCAGAATAAAAGGGATTTATGCTTGAATTTACCTTGAAAGTTATGTAATTTATTATTCTTATAATTTGAATCTTCTCACGTAAACTAGAACAAAGAAATTAGGATTTGTCGGTTTTATTTTTTGATAAGACAGGGCAAATATAATTAGGTTGTGTTTGAGCTTGATTATCGTTAAACACAATTTGAGTGTATATAGTTTGATTTGCTCTCCCTTATTATGGTCTAATGAAAATGGATAAGAAACTCGTAAAATTGATATAATTTAAGTAACTAGGATCACGTTAAAGAGATATGAAAAGAAACTCATTGAATTGAAATAACTTAATTAATAACTAGGATCACCTTAAAGAGATATGAATAACCACCATTTTGTATTTTATGACAAAAGAGGCTTATAAGAGCATCCTTCCCTTCTAATCTTAAAGTTATGAGTTTAAGTCACTAAAAAGACAAAAAAGATGAAAGCTACTATGGAAAGACAAAAAAAATTTAATATATTTTATCAGTCTAATTATATTATATATATATATATATATATATATATATATAACTAGGATCACGTTAAAGAGATATGAATAACAACAGTTTCTTCTCAAAAATCTAATTTTAGGCAAAGAGAGCTTGTATGCAGATTCTCCGCTCAAAATAAGAGAAAGGTCAATTCAATTCTCGATGGAAACGGAATTTTGCGAATTCTCCCCCGAACTGGAAGATCATTTCGAGATCTTCGAACATATTTGAGGGTTCAATGTTACTATTGTAACTTCGGCCAACACACAAGATGAGACTTTACCACCGTGGATCCACCATTGGTCGAGGGGTGTCAAGCGACACCCCTTCGCCAGAAAATTACATTAAATATAGAGGTTAAATTTTGGTTTAAAGAATATATATAAAAGTATTAACACCTTTTGACACAAGATGAAGGTTTAGTCTAGTGATTTAGAGGATGTAAAAGTTCCTTAAGGTTGTGTGTTTAAAGCCCTATTGACCTCATAAATATTTTTTTATTTTCTTACTACAACCATTGACACCCCTTCATGAGAATCCAGCCTACAACTCCAACCATTTCAATTGAATATTGTGTTGGGGGAAAAAAGAATAAGAGAAAAAGTAAAGAAAATAAAGCAAGCTTTGAGTAGGTCGACCCACTAGAAACGTGAGGAGAATGAGATAAGGAGATAAAAACTTAAAAAGAATATTAAAATGTTTTTCTTAGATTTTCTGGGTACTTTTGAATATTTAGAGCTTGTTAAAAACTTTTTTAAAATATGTTTTTAAATAAGTGTTTTTAAAAAATAATAATTTGTGTTTGTCTAATTCATTTGAAAGGTGTTTTTTAAGCCTTAATTATATTAATACAATATATGATACTGATTTAGTATCAGTTAAACGAAATTATCAACTTTTTTTTTTTTAATAACTCCATTGATCATTGATGTGCAAAAACTTACAATTTGAGTTTGGCATACCAAACTTTGTACATGAACATTGAGGGGAGTTCACTAAGCTATATTTAGTCAAAACCTATGGTAGATGATATGGGATGGTTTGTTCATTTTGATCCTGAAAGAGTGAATATCCCATTTGTCCATATTGACTAGCCCCTTTACTGAATGAGGGAATGGATATTCCAGTAATTACTTTGGATTTGGGTTGAGTATGAACTTGTAATTATTTTGGATTTTATGGCCAATTTATGTAGTTTTTCCTTAAATAAATTGTGTATTTAGGTAATTTTTCCTAAAATTATTGAGATTAAGCTGATCAAATTGGGCTAGTCATGACACAACTTGTTTTTAGCCCATTTGAGCCAAAGTCATTTAAGCCCAAAATAAACTTGGGTGAATCATGACCCAACTTGATTTATATTTCAACCCATTTTAGTATCTCTTATTCAACCCAATCTGTCCATTTGACATCCTTACTTACACCCCATCAAAAATTTACGCCCAAGCTTAAATGAACACCCCAAATATCAAAATTTACGCCTTATAAGACTTTTACTATTATTACCATCACCATTCACTCCCACCCCCACAATGCCTCGGTGGGTTTTTGCTACACCTCGTCCTAAGCCAATCTTGTTGACTATTATAACAATAGGACCTACTATAGGTCTCTAAAGTCTTGTTTAGCACCTATATTTGACCATAGCCCTCACCAATGCGAATAATCTATATCTAAAATGATAAGTTTGTGTATGATGCATATTATATCACGTAGAATTAGTATATTTACTTATTCAATTTCATACCAATTTAAATATTTAATTTAATTATGCAGTAATAAGAACATATTTTATCATGTACAAAGTATATTATGTAATGTAGAATTAGTATATTTATTTATTTAATTTTATATAAATTTAAGTGTTTACGCAGAAAATAAAGAGCATGAACACCAACCTCTTCCCGGAATATAAATGATCCCTTCTCCGGCACTGAATTTAGCATCCATATCTGGATTATACCTTCGTATTAACTCAGCACTCACATTCGTCGTCGTCGTCACATACGTCAAGTTCTCCTCCGATCTCAAAGGATACGTCACAAAAAGCCCAAAATCTTCAGAAACATCTCTATCTCCACAAGAACAATTCACCACAACACTCAAATTCACACCAGGCGGAATATTATTCTCCGGGTATCTACTATTAAACCTCCTCAACAAATCAGCACTCGTCAAATCAGAGTAATTCGACACAATTCTACCATACGTATCCCCTGAATTAACCTCATACTGAAAATCATGCCCTAAAATATCGCCGTCCTCCAAGCAATCACAGCGAAAAGGTATGTTAATTCTTGTTCCGGCGATTACACTGTCTAGATTTGGGATTGTGTCTCTGGTGTTGTAATCCATGATTTCTTGTCTAGTTTCGATATTGAATAAATTTGCGATGTAAGTGAGATCTGTTCCTCGCCATACGTAGAATGAAGCTAATGCTAAATCGCAACCTCTGTTGCACTGGGAGTTAACTGGTAATGGAACAGACGATAAGTAAATTAGTATAAAGAAAAGGGCTAAGTTCAACATAAAGTTTTTTGGGTTGGGTTCAAACATGGAATTTTTTTGAAATGGGTATGTGGGAAATTTTGATAATTACAAGAATTTGTTTTTTGGGGGGATTTTTTAGATGGGTTTTTGATAAAGTTGGATTGAAAATAGTAAAATAATGAATGATGGAATTGGTATATACTACATATAGTACACTGTTGCAATATCCTATGTTTCATATTATTTGACCGATATAACTCTAAATAAAAGTTTGTATTAGTATGGTTGTTAACATTCTAGATATTTATATATTAATTTTACTATTATCGCCTTTGAATATAATGAATTTTATGTTTTGAAAAATGATTATAGTCAATAATAAAAGTAAATTAGGAACTAGATGATAAATTATCTCTTGATTTTTTAATTTGAACAAGTAAATTAGAATCTATTTTTAAACCACTGAATGATGTGATCCAGTGGATGAGTTTTTCATCCCTTAACTATAGGTCTCGCAGTCGAATTCTAGATATAAAAAATTTCTTGATAGGAAGCTTCCCTCTGAAGCCCCTACGCTGCGTGAATTGAAAATAGTCCGACTCCAATTTTATTTTTAATAATATAATGGACAAATAAAAATAGGCTAATAAAGTAAAAAGAAAAATCTACTTTTTAGTAGAGTACATTATTTTCAGTTTTGATTTTATTAGTTGTGGAAACCAATAAAAGAATTATGTCATCAACACACATGTCAAAGCACCAACATAACCGATCGGATTGTCTTTCATCCTTAATTGAAAGTCTTGGATTCGATTTGTCCTGATTATGAAGTCGCCTTTGTTAGGAAGCATTTTACCTTTTTTTTTACGTGAATTCGAATTTAGTCGGCCTCCAATGTAAATACAGGACACCAAATATTTAAAAAAAAAAGAAAAAGAGAAAGCATCAACATGACAATCTTCTATGGTGGCTTTTTTCCTTTTCTTTTCAAATTCTATATATAGCGGCCGTCGTAGCGTTTAATATTTACAATTCTAAACCGTTGGATTGATAGAAATTTAAATCGAAGCTCTTGATCACTCCACCAAAGTCAAATTTTACTACTTGTAGTACTAATAAGTTTAGTTGTTTTCTGATATTTCATTTGAGGAAAATTATTTTTTGCCTCATGTGATTATTTTAGTTAGATTTGATCTCCTTCCATTGTTCAATAAAAATGAATAAGAAACTTATGAAATTATGATAACTTTACTCCGATAATTATAACTTTTTATTTCTTATGTCATAGTTATAACTATTACAAGAAAAACAGTATCCTATGACTTCGAAAGAAGCAAAGAAATAATGACAAAAAAAACAAACAAGAAAAAGGGTATAATTAACTTACTCAAAATCTACTTTATAACATAATTAATTAACTTATATTAATCATTTTGCGACTCCATGACATGTGAATGTTGGCTTGAGAAGTTTGTTAGACAAAATCAAATTTTGTTCTTTATATTTGTCTTTTTTATCTCATTTGTCTAATAATTCTGGCATGTAAAAGAACTCTTTTTACAGAATCAAATATAGGGAGAATTGATCTTTTAAACAATTTACAAATTGTAGAGATTTTTATTTTTATTTTTATACCTAAGAAATTTGAAAAGGTTATTTTTTCTGTTCATTTTTTTAAGCGGTCAGGAGATCTTAATTCCTCTTAAAATAAAATAAAAATTTATCAGTCGATTGAGCACCTCAACATGTTAGGGTTTTGCCTTGATTTTCTTACCATAATTTAAGATTTATTTTTCCTTAAAGAAAAGACAAAACATTACCATAAATGTTTTTACTTTTCCTAAAAGGAAAATATAATATTCTTTCATATTTGGTTTATTCTCTCCTTTTAGGACTCATTTTCTAGTAGGAAAGGTTTTAGGACTCTATAAATATAGGTTTGTTTCTTCTAACACAAAAACAATAACATCCACAATGTAGACGTTTAAGAGTTTAGTTTATGGGGAGATTTATTCTCTCAACAATTTCAATGTTTTTCTTTATATTAGTTTTGATATAATAATATTT
>JAJOOS010017944.1:0-12886 GCA_029582725.1 Solanum chiquidenum | reverse complement strand
CTATAGTCAAAGTGGTATAAAGACACATTGATTTGTGAATTATCTGTTGATTTGTTTATTATTATATATATGATAAATGTTTAACAATCAACTGTCATATAGTTAATACAATTTGCCAGATTTTTTTTTATAGTTTTGACCAAATAGTCCTATATTTAATTACTACGTCATATTCCGTCATAATCGTATACTATTTCTTCTTTTTCTTTTTCTATATTTTAAATATTCATTAATGAAAGATTTTTTATGCTAAATTTCTGACTTTCTACCAGAACGAATCGATCCCTAAAATACCCTTAAATTTAAAAAATTAAGTTTTTATCGAGAAAATCAGACTTGATACACCCAAGTTTTCATTTGTAGCACTATGATGTATAACTCATATAATTTATGTAGACTTGAGTCTTTCATACACCCCTTATTGTCAAATTACGTTGAATTGAAATAAACAAGAATAAGATAATTTGTTATTGCATTAAAATAATTTGTTATTGCATTAAAATGAACTTAAATAGGGTGAATGGGGCATAGAGGTTCCTACAACACTTTCTTATGATGCAACTTATGATATATATCTGTGTGTGTGTGTGTGTGTTGCGACATTATTAGGGGTAAATTTAATATATAACTTATGAATTCATTTGTACTCCATAGTTTTGGCTCAACCCATATATGTACTATGTATAAATATATAGAAAAATTGATTGTTTTACCCTTCATTAAAAGATTATGTAATAGATAAAAATTGTCATATATTATTTTTCTCAAATAATTATTAAATAATATTTAAAACTTTGAAATTAATTAAAGTTATAATTATTAAATCTTTACTCATTTGTAAAGGGTAAAACTCCTAATATTTAGTACTTTAAAACTGATTGAAATTACTTTTAAATCTTTCTTTATTTGAACTATATTAAAAGTTTTAATATTTAATCTTTCTTTTTATTTGGAAAACGCAAGAATTTTAAATGGTATCTCCTGATAAATGTATAATACATAAATATATTCTTTAACTTGACTTTAGCTGATATTTATGCCTTTCAATTTTGAATGTGCACAAATACACATTTAATCTTGTATAAAATTGATCAAGTAGGCACATGAATCCTACGTGACATAATATATGTAAGACATCACGTAGAATATAAAATTATCATGTAAAACGCCAAATAAAATATTATTTATCTACCTGATCTTTTCAATATTGGTCGCATAAGCTAAATGGTTGGATCGTAAGTAGTAAAAATGTATAGAGTAGTTTACTCGATTGTTGGACAATGAAAAACATCAGATAAATATGCATAAACAAAAAAAGTTAAAAATAAAGGGAGACCATAAGCCTCGAGTTTAAATCTTAGATATGGAGAGAGCTTAAGTAGTTAGGGAATGCTTTCCTCCTTTAATAGACATTATGCGACGTGGACCTAACTAGTTGGATCAATAAATAAAAAATAATAATATAAAAACAGTTTAACTGGTTGTTGACCAACAAAAAGCATAGAAAAAAATGCATGAACGAAAAAAGAGTTAAATTATATAAAGGGTGATTGATCATATATAGGCCTCGAGTTTAAATCTTGATAATAAAGAAACTCTTGTTAATTAGGAAGCTCTTCCTTTTCTTAACAAACATTACATTTAGCGTGATTCTAAATTAGTCGAATCAATGAATACCAAAAATTAAAATGAGCAAATGGTTGAACAAATATATTAACACATTCTCATCAAGTTAGATAACATTCTCAAGTTGGCTAGAAATTAAAAAAAAAAAGCACTCATAATCTGAGTTATGCGGACTCTTCAATTTTGATGCTCCACTCGTGTCGAATTCTTCAAAAATACACTATTTTTAGAGAACTAGACGAGTACACGTTGATATTTTTGTAGAATCTAAGCAGCATAGCTCATAGCCAAACTTTATTATACAATACAATAACTAGTACTACTTGATATATAGTAATTAAATTCTTCATTTTGAAGTCATTTCAACTAGAACTTCAGTACTTTCTTTTTCCACCTCCACACCTTCAGCAGCAGCGGCAATAATAATTGTTGTCGTTGCTGCTGCTGCAGATGGGTTTCAGTAACTGGTTGTTGGATTTTAAAAGGTGTGAATGAAAAATGAAGAGTTGCGATTTTTATGAAGAGTTTTGACTTTTATGAAAAGTTGCGACTTTTTTGAAGAGTTGTGACTTTTATGAAAAGTTGCGACTTCTATGAAAGGTTGTGACTTTTATGAAAGGTTGTGACCTTTCTGAAAGATTGTGACTTTTTCAAAGGTTTGTGACATTTCCGGTAAGGCACAATAAGAACCTTTTCACACTACCCTTTGTTTTTTTATAAATTGAAGGATTTCCTCTCATTTTAAGAAATATAAGAAACTAATTTTTCTGGACTTCTTCTACTACTACTAAATCTAGTATTCTAAGTGTACTTTATTGTCGTTGAGTGGTTCGCTGACACCGTAGTTTTAGGTACCGATACACCGGTGAGTAAGATCGTTCTATCCTGAGAGGATATATTCCATTAACCTTGAATACTTGAGGGAAATAATTTCCTTAAGGGGACACTGTGCATTTAGTGGACTTGATTTTCTTTCTTTGAGAAAAATATTTTTATATCGTTTCTAATCTGTTTCTGATTCTATTTTCTCTACTAGTTTTAATTTTCTAGTTTAAAAATACTCTTTGAACTTTGTTGTTTCTTACCAAGTTCTTCAAAGCTTTGTTCTAAGCATCTTAAGAATACAAGATGTACACCAATCTTAAGGAAATTATTATACTGTTGATATTTCTTGTATTCTACTGATTGAGAGAAACAAATCATGAAAGTAGAAGATTAATGCATTACTACTCCAGAATTCGGTGCTTTGTTTAGTAAGGTCGAAGTGAGAATGTATTAGAAGAATTAATGATATTTCGGTTAAAGATTACACCAGGTAACCTTCTTATTATTTATCTAAGAAGGAAAATAGTTTCTAAAAGTTAACAGTTTTGATATTTATATATATTGTGTATCTTTGGAAAAAGATCGCAAACAATATGTTTTGGAATGAATTTTTCTTGGCAAATAGTGTTGCCTTTAAAATTCTTTAGTTTGCAGAATGAGAGATACACATTTTTGTTTGATAAAATAGTATGTCAAAATGTTATAGTTGGAAGACTATTTGAAAAGAAAAACATTTCTATGTGATAATCTAAGAATATGTTTTATTCTGTTTGTAGGGAAAAAAAACTTTTGTAGTTTTGTACTTCTTGTGAATTTGATTGTGTCTGATTTTTGTAGAGTAAATTTTTTTGTAGTTTTCTACTCTGGATATATAAGACTATGCAATTGGTTTGAAGAATATGAAAACTTCACCTAATAAGTCACTGTTGTACTTTTGGCTTTCTACAAACTTCATTGTTAAATAGAAACAAATTGTACAAAAACTTTTTTCTTTATGTTAGTATTCTAAATACTAAGTGATATGTCTGATTGTGATAGAAAAAAAGAAAGGATAGTGACTTAAAGTGTGTGATTTTGTACCTGCAATAGGTGTTTCTATAGAATGAACTTTGACACAATGCAAAGATTGTCAAAGAGAATTGAAGCAATATAATTCTTTCGTAGAATAATATTTTCAAAAGAGGTTTCATACTGCCAATGACATTTTGATAGTCTGGGAAAATATGTGGAAAAACTATTTTCAAATACTTGAAAAATATTTTTGAGATCACATTTAAAATGTGGGGGTTCTTTGCTTATGATAAAAAAAAAAATCAACTTGGTGTCTAATTTAATTTTGGAGCAAAAGTTATGAAATTCAATGATACTTTTGTATTATGTTAGACCCACAAAATTCTTTGAGTATATTTTATATTGTGGTTGTTGAGTTGCTCTTTTACTAGTATATGGTGTAACTAGTATGAAACTATCAAATTATATATATACTTGTTCAAAATAATTGTGTTCTTTTATGAAAATGTGTCACTTAAAATATTGTGATTTTTCATGAAAAAATATGTCTATTAAAATAAAAGTATTTGTATAGACATGAATATTGGTGAATAGTCATTTGTCATGTTTTGTAAAAGAAATATTTGGACTATATTGCCTTTATTGGACCCGATGAAACTATGTTCATAGGTAGTTCTATAACAATCAAATTAAAAGTCATGGAAAGGTCCTTCTGAAAAGGACATTTGACAAGGTGCTGACTCTTAACAATGTTTGTATCACACAAAATTCTAATAAGTAGGAAAAAAATATTTGTGAGAAAAAGCTACCTCCAAAGGGCTTTTCAAACTCAATATTTTATTTGTTCTTACTTGCTTGAGTCAAATTGTTTGTGACATGAACGCTTGGGACATGTCAATTACAAAACATTGTAAGGAAAACTGATTAACTTAGAAGTTTTGTCTAACTTTGAGTGCATTAATAAAAATGTCAAGTTTGTGTGGAATCTAAGTATGCTGAACATTCTTATAAATCTGTTGAAAGAAATTCTTGTTGACACCCAATTTTGATCCTCCCCGATAATAATTAATTTTTGAGTTTCTTAAATCCAAACGATTTGAAATAATTGACTCTCTAAAATTCAAACGTTTTTCAAATTATTTTAAAGTAGTTTTGTTACTTTTTATAATTTTTAAATAATATATATTTCTTATATAATTTTGTATATAATTAGTATAGTTTATGAATATTCGAAGACCGCCTCAAAGTATTTCGTTAAATAATTGGTTAATTAGTGTAGTTATCTAATAGTTTATATTTTAACTTATTTAGTTTATAATTGAGTTAATTATTCTTATTTCGTTAACATTAAGAAACTCATTAATTAAAATATATTAATTCTCTTATTTAAAATTTAGCCGAATTAGCCAATTACAATTCAATTTGACTGAATTAGTATTCCATTTATCTATGTAAAAATTACCAAGTTGGGCCATTTTTTTCTCAATTTTCAGCAGCCCAACGTTTCACTTAATCCCAGATACAATTCTTTTTAGCCCACTTTTGGACCAATCTTAATCCCTCAATTTCCCTTTATTAATTGGGAAAATTACGCGTATAAGCAAACATATACTAGTTAATTACTTAATATAACTATAGTTTACCTTAATTACAATTCGCAGCTTACTTTTAACTATAATTACACAGCTCAGCTTTTTAGTTTTGTATAATTCGCGCATTTGTATAATTCAGAATTTGTATAATATAATTTGTATAACTTTTGTATAACTATTTGCACTTCTGATGTTTGTAATTGTATAAATTCGTTATTTCGAGTTTATACAAAAATAACTTAATTATACAAATGTACCCGCGAATTATACAAACCTGCGAATTACACAAATCCGCAAATTATACAAATGAGGCAGCTTAAACTATAGCTACAACCTGTAAATATGCAATTATAGCAATGGAGCATAATTAAATTTATTATAGTGACTATTTGTGAAAGTTCCTCTTATTAATTTAACCGGCCCAATTCTATCCTAACCGACCCGACCCAACCCATTTTTACCCTTCTAAATTCAACGTGAACATAACAGTGTGCAATTCCCAGAAACGACAAAAGCAACACACGACGGCAGCACACATGGAAAGCAATAACCAACATTGATTTTCAAACGACTCCAAACGAAGATAGACGGAAAGCACCAATACGCAGAACTGTACACTGCGATTCTTGTTTCTTCTCCAACGTCTCTCTCAACTCGATCAGTCGCAGCAGCAACAGGCGCCAGAAAAGCAATGTGCCTCGTCCTTGTGGCCGCGAGATTACTCCACGTCGCGCCCAAGAACGGGTGAATCAATCCGGAGCGTCGATTCGCCCTTTCCCCTTTCGGAATGGGGTTGAAGAGCTCAGAAAAGGGTGTTTCCCTAATTTGGTGAAAAAGCTTTTAATTTCGAATTTCGAATGGGCCCTCTATAAAACTCTTCTTTATTTCCCAGTAGCGGGGGGAATATTGTTTTCTGTTGGAATTTTTAGAACAAAAATACACCTAATAGCTTAAGCGAAATAACTAAGATATATACTAAAGAAAACAGAGAGTTTTCCGAGAGGAGTAGTCGTCGCTTGAGTCTGAATTCTGTCCAGGTCTTGTTTGTCGTCGTGGTCGTCGGATCGTTCTGTCTCGATCTCGCTGCTCCGAAGAAGGTAAAATTCCCCTTCATTCTTGACTTCTATCTACTATTGAGTTGTTCGTTTGACTACGCTATTAATTTGGCCCAACTTTTGGTGTTCTCTTATCTTTGTTGGGTGGTCCGTCGATGCAATTCGTTTATGTTGTTGTTGATTTATCATGAACTTCATTATGATGTTCACATTGTTATAAATATGAGGGGTACGGCTTACTGTTGATCTATTTCCTGTTTTTCCTAAAATGGTATGTTTGGGTTCATGTATTAGCATCTTGTTGAATTGCACCTAATCATGTTGAGATTCTTAGTTACTGTTGGTATGATATGGTTCACATATGTGTTTATTTTCTGCAATTTCTTAGCCCTTTAGTTGCTGCCATGTCTCCTTGCACTGTTGTTCTCTTAGTGAATATTGAATCGAGTTTAAAATCAATTTTGGTTACGGGTTATAGTTTATTTCTTGAGCTCACTTTCATTTTCTGTGGTCCGGCACCGTAAGTTTTCCTTTGTGTTTGCTTAAGTTTTCTGTGTCGATTCTTGCCTATAGAAAATTCCAAAATTATTAGATGGACGGTGCATATTTTTTTTGAAAGAAGGAAAACACATCTGTAACTAAATTTTGGCCCCAATTTATATGAATGTGTCCTTTCACAGAATGAATATCATGATTTGATTTCTTTCTTTAAATTCTTCATTTTAGTTAGCCGTCATTATTAGAATATTACTTGATTTGTACTCATATAAGTTTAAGCGTTAATTTCATATGATGTGTGTTACCAACGAATGAATTTCTTCACTAGTAAAGTTTCTATTCAACTCATTCCACTTATGCATTTCTTATGTTCCTAGCTAGTTCTTCCCCCCTCGTGTGGTATTAGATTTGTCCTCGTTTCATGATTCTAGTTATATTCGAATGTTGCCATGTTTGATTGTCTACTTTGGAATATTAATTTTAACTCGTGATGGTTTCTTTATTAGTTCATGATTGATAATGTGTGTATGGTTTATGCCTATTAATCACATGAGTTAATATTATATGTATGTCTTATTAACTTCGAATGTTTTCTTTGTCATATACTAATTTGTATTCCTCTCTTTTGTTTTCTTGCATGAGCGCCCACTGGACTCCTTCGGTTGTCCGTGCATTTCATTTTTCTGAGCTACGAAGGCTCAATCTTGCTCGTTTTGAGTCAAAAACCGAAGTACTAGCCATAGAAATCAAGGAATAGGTCCTTGAATTCGACGTACAGGTCCCGAAGCAGAAAGAATGTGCGAAAAATTGAAAAGATTGGGTCAAAGACCTACTCTTTATTTTTAAAGTCGTATGCTGTTATTTTAGGGTCTAAGCCTCCTTGTATTTTAATTGTTATTGTTAATAGTTGTTAGGACAGGTACCAAGAGGAAAAATTTGGCCAAGAGTCCATAGAGGAAATTAGTCCAGTGTGTTAGCCTAGGACAAGTTTGATATGGGATAAAGGCCCAAACGAAAAATGGGCCCAAATACTGGCCCAGGCGGACAGAAATCAGATTTGGGCCCAAGTCTATTTCCCTCTTTGTCTGATTATATTTATTTACTTGTTAATATGTGCTATTAGTCTTAAGGTTGAAAAATTCAAATCCCCGAAAGACGCCCGTTTTGTTTTAACAATTTAACGAAAATCGGTCATCTTTAAATAGACATAAATAATGATTTTGTAAAAAAATATCTCACTTAGTTATTATTTTCAGTTTTTCCTTTTCCTCTTTAAAACGATTCTAACTATAAAATTGCTCAATTCAAGTCAAATTAAGTTAAATGATTTTTAGCCAAATAAATTAATTGTCGGATAACCGCATTAGCGGATATTCTAGATGCTTTAAAAACCTTCCTAGAATATTAATAAGAACCCCGAACCCCTTCAAATATTTTCAATTGATTTCCTGTTTTAATCTATTGAAAATCAGTTTTCTTGATTTTTCTTAAAAATTAAGTGGCGACTCTTAAAATCAGTCTTAAATTATATTTTCTAAATAAAACAATTCTAATCCCTTAGAGTTGATTTACACTAACATTTGTGATATGAAGTCAACACCATCTCGTGATGGGAAAAATATCTCATAACTTTTATTGATAATTGCATTTGATACGGTTATGTCTATTCGCTGAGTGGTAAGGATGAAGCAATAAAAACGTCTAGGCAATATAAAATTGAAGTTGAAATCAGTTGGGAAAAAAATAAGAGGTGATAGAGATGGAGAATATAAATCTCATTTTGCAGAAATATGTTTGGAAAGTGTATTTATACATCAAACTACTGTCCTATTCACCTAAATCTAATGGAATTGGAGAATGAAAACAAAAACTGTGAATGAAATGATGGCTGCATTACTTATAAGTTCAGATTTATCACAAAACTTGTGTGGAGGAACTATCCTTACTGTAAAAGGGAACAACAATTTTTTTTGTCTTTTCAGAAAGAAAGCAATTTTGTTTGTTCAGGACACTATCTATTCCATATGAGAAATGGAACGGAAGGAAATCCAACTTGAAATATTTCAAAGTGTGGGGGTGTCTAGCCAAAGTCCAAGTTCCTATTCCTAAAAGGATTAAAATGGGATCAAAGACTGTGGACTGTAAAATTAAACTTGAGTAGTCTAGTGAGAGGTCTAAAAGACCTTGGAAAGAACAAAAGGAGAATGTACTTAATAAAGAGATTCAGACGAGTAGTAAATGTCAAAGGACATCTACTACCTTCGGATATGATTTTGTAACATTTCTTATGTCTCATGTGGACTCATCCTTTTGAAAAGATGGTGTCAATAGTGAGATTGGTTCAATCTTGAGTAATCCTATTGGAAGTTGGTTGATCTTCCTCCAGGAAATAAACCTTTGGGTTTAAAGTGAATCTTCAGAAGGAAAATGAAAGTCGATGGAACTGTTGACAAATATAAAGCAAGATTTTTTGTCAAAGGCTTTAGACAAAATAAAGGTTCTGATTTTTTCGACACATACTCACCAGTAACTAGAATTACATTCATTTGGTTGTTAATTGTGTTAGCTGTGGTATATGACCTCCAAATTCATCAAATGAATGTGAAAATAACTTTCTTAAATGGAGAATTGGAGGAACAAATTTACATTGAACAACCCGAGGGTTTTGTGATTCCCGGTAAAGAAAAGAAAATGTGTGAACTTGTTAAATTTTATGGACTAAAACAAGCACCCAAACAATGACATAAGAAATTTGACCAAACCATGTTGGCAAATGAATTTAAGAATGATGGATGTGATAAATGTGTTTACATTAAAATCACAAGGTCATTGTTTGTTTGTATATTGATGACATGTTGATCATCAGTAGAGACACTAATGACATAAATGCTACTAAACGTATGCTAGAAAGCAAGTTTGATATGAAAGATCTTGGAGTTGCTGATGTAATCTTAGGTATAAGATCCTTAAAACTCCATAATGTTTAGCATTGTCACAGTCTCATTGCATCGAAAAGGTACTTGACTAGTTCAAATATTTAGATTTCAATATTGTCAAGACTCCAATAAATGTGAGCTTTGCATTTCAAATGAGTGAAGGCGAAAGTGACTCACAATTGGATTGTACTAGAGTATTGGGAAGTATGATGTATATCAAGAAGTGTACGCGATCAGATATAATATGTGCTTTTAGTAAACTGAGTCGGTTCACGAGTAATCCCAATCGAACTCATTGGATGACAATGAAAAGAGTTTTGGGGTATTTAAAACATACTCAAAACTATGTCTTGCATTACAACATTATCCAACAATATTGAAAGGATATAGTGATGCAAATTGAATCACCGATATCAAATGAAGTAAAATTCACGAGTGGATATGTATTTACTCTTGGTGGAGGAGCAGTCTCTTAGAAATAATCTTCCAAAAAGACATGTATCGCTAGCTCTACAATGATCTCTAAGCTAGGTGCTCTAGATAAGGCCGGTGAATAAGTTGAAAGACTCCAAAATTTCTTGATAGATATTCTTTTTTAGTCCAAACCTTTAGCATCAATATGCATACACTTTGATAGTCAAGATGCAATAGGTAGGGCATGAAGCATGATGTATAACAGAAAGTCTCATCATATAAGAGATAGACATAATATCGTTAGAAAACAACTACTCTCTAATGGAATTATCACAATTGACTATGTAAAATCAAAGGATAATGTGTCAGGTCCACTTACAAAAAGGTCTAACTAGAGAGAAAGTTGAAAGATCATCTAAGAGAATGGGTCTCGGCTTAGGACAAGTCATCATGGTGGTAACTCTATCTAGCATACTGGAGATCCCAAGAGCTAGATTCAAGGAGAAAAACAAAGTTGTGATTGACGGTTCATCATTGTCAACCAACTCAATCCATTCCCATGATGAAGACAATGCTCAGGAACAAGGATACAATATTAAGGCTTGTTAATGATTTAATAAAGCTTAAAGTTTTTAATGATTTGCTAAGTTTGACAGATTTGACCAAATAGTGTATCTACGCGATAACACGTTTATAAATCACCTATGTGAGTGTGAAGTGTAAGCCGCTTCAAAGAGGATAATTGTCAAAAGTCCATCTCTCTTTACACTCATGAAACCAGGAGGTGTTCATGGCTGAAACGAACACAACTGTAAGAACCATAAACGATAAAGGGTTAATTGTGTGACATATGATTGTCTAGGTATACATCAAAGCTCGATGGTTCAAAGATATCGCATCTACCGATTGACCGAGTATATCTGACATATGTTCACTACGAAAAGTCCAAGGGGAAACCTACTTATCCAAATGCAATTAATTCTTGCTTGTAAAGTACACATACTTGTCCGTTTCTTTGTCTTGGAGTCATTCCTCATTCATGCGGGGGATTGTTGAGTTTTAAAAGGTGTGAATCATAAATAAAGAGTTGCGACTTTTATGAAGAGTTGTGACTATTATGAAAAGTTATGACTTTTATGAAAAGTTGTGACTTTTATAAAAGGTTGTGACCTTTCTGACAAATTGTGACTTTTCCAAAGGGTTGTGACCTTTCCGGTAAGGCACAATAAGAACTTTTTCACACTACATTTTGTTTTCTATAAATTGAGGGATTTCCTCTCATTTTAAGGAATATAAGAAACTAATTTTTCTGGACTTCTTCTTCTACTACTACTACTAAATCTAGTATTCTAAGTGTACTTTACTGTCGTTGAGTGGTTCACTAACACCGTGATTTTAGGTACCGATACACCGGTGAGTAAGATCGTTCTATCCTGGGAGGATATATTTCATTAACCTCGGGTACTTGAGGGAATAATTTCCTTAAGGGTACACTGTGCATTCAGTGGGCTCGATTTTCTTTCTTTGAGAGAAATATTTTTATATCGTTTCTAATCTATTTCTGATTCTATTTTTTCTACTAGTTTTAATTTACTAGTTTGAAAATACTCTTTAAACTTTGTTGTTTCTTACCAAGTTCTTCAAAGCTTTGTTCTAAGTATCTTAGGAATACAAAATGAACAACACTGACTTTGTTTTTGGTGCCTTTGTTGTTGTTTTCAATTCAACTTCAGTTGCTGGAGTTGGCTCTATAGCTACTACTACAACAGCCTTCTTAAAATCCAACAAAAAAATTTCAATCAATGACAAAAAATATTAAGATGGCGAGTTTAAGGTTTATGCATTGTTGATATATATATAATTAGGTCATTGATTAGTGAGGTACCATAATTATCGGTAAATCTCTTGAAAAACATTAAGTGAGTATACACTACCGATATTTATATAATCAGGTCACTTATTATAATAATTATAAGTAAATCTCTTGATAAGCATTAAGTGAGTGTGTACTAACAATATTTATATAATCAAGTCACTTATTAGCTAAGTACCGTAATTATATGTAAGTTTCTTAATACACCTAATTAAGTGAGTGTGTACCAACATTATTTACATAATTAGATCACTTATAACAAGGTACAATAATTATAGGTAAATCTCTTGATAATCAAGATATTTACAAAATCGGGTCACTTATTAGCTAGCTAGGTATCAAAATTATAGGTAAATCTTGTTGGGTTTTCAGGATGAACAACAAATATCTCATAAGCATTAAGTGAGTATGCATGAATTTACATAATTAGGTCACTTATTAGCAAGGTACAATTATAGGTAATTAATATATTGATTAATTACATGATATATACATATCACCAAAATACTTATGGGTTAACACATACGAAAAATTGAGAAAATCGCTTAATTAATGTAAAATAACTCTTAAATTTCCAAAATATGTGAAAATGATGAGGTTTCATATACTGCTCCCCCAACTCCCTATGAAGGGTTCCGTAAAGGTTTTGGAGATTCTTTAACCGACAACCATCATTATGCTCTACGTGATGATACAACGTCTAGCCCACACTGCCAGAACTGTTCTATACCTTGTCGGGGTATAGAACACCTAAACTAAGTGGATCCACTAAGCTCTGCCCGAAGGCACTTAGGATTTATCTAAAAAGTATGATCATGTACACATGTTGGCATACATGGTTTATGAGGAATGTGAGTTGTCTGTGTTGGGTTATGGAGGCGAATATGGCGTCATGCGGAAGCTTACAAATTGCAAATCATATGTTGATAAATTAGATGACAAATAAAAGCATACTAAAAACATATTATTAATATAGTTTGGTCAAGCGACCTACATATTATAAAACTAATATTGAAAAACATAAATATGTTTAGGAGAAAATCTCCCCATAAACAA
>JAJOOS010017943.1:0-10582 GCA_029582725.1 Solanum chiquidenum | reverse complement strand
AAATCAATCAAAAAACATTGAGCGCACCCCACAATTACCGGACCAGGGAGTGAAGTCCAACTCATAAGAGTCCCAATATCCTTAGATTCTTAATGTCCGGTATGCAAGCAAAGAGTTAATGCTCAAGTGGAAGACTAGAAGAGATTCGAACTCTATAAAATGAGTTACCTAAGTTTATTCTCTGTAATTATCCCATTAGGCATCAATGTTCGAGCCCACTAGTTTTTCGATTAAAATACTTCTTTATGCAACATTTCATTACTAAGATTAATCTACTCACGTGTTCATAAACTACTTAATAAATTCAATTATATCATTTTTTTGAATAAACACTTGTAGTTTACATCTGTTATGTGGTTTTTAAATTATTGCACGTAAATGAATTTATTTAGTGCAAATATGCGTCCGTGAATTCACAAAAATAAAAACAATTATCTGAAACAAATACTACTAAAATTATTAGTAACACTTGGCATAAGATTTGGGGCAACAACGAAGTCATCCAATCAAATAAAAGGGCCTTAAATGTGATTCGTAAATTGTATTTTGGGTTTTGCACGTCACCGTTTCCTACAAAATTTACTTTAATTAATTTTATATTTATAAAAATGTTTGAAATTTCGTGGTACACACATACAGAGGGGACAATCTGAATTCTCAAGTAGAGTATTGTCTAGGGTTCTTCAATTCCAAGCTATCTCCACTCTTTTACCGATTCCGATTCAATTGCTTTTGCAAATCGAGGGTCTCAACTATCTCCGTCAGATCTTGGCCGTCCGATTGATACCTTTTTCTCTGAATATGGTCGAAATTTGCAAGCCTTATATTGATTTCAATCAAAGTTCGAACCTTTGTTGTAATTTCAGCGACTCAGATCCGTTTCACAGATAATTTGCCTAATTTTGAGAGAAGGGTCGGTTTGTTTGTATGTTGATTTTGAAGAGAGTCGTCTCTTAGTTTGAAATTTTAGGTGCAAGTTTGTGGAATTTGCACTTTGTTTATCAGTGCGTTGTGTAAATTTTCTTTAGTTTGTGTGTTCTGTATCTTGTTTTTCCCTCTTGTTTTTGATCAGTGGGTTGTATATAATTTTTTTTTTGTCTTCCAAGTATTATTATGTATATAGAGGAAGAGAAGGGAGGAGAGTTGGAGACTGGGAAGGAGGAGGTGGTGGTGGGTGGAGTGATAGAGAAGGCAGATATATTATCTGTTACTGGTAAGGTGTTGTGTTCTAGTGGTAGTAGTGGCAATAATGCTATTGTTGTGTTGGATGTAAGGAGGGTCATGGTTGGAGTTGGGGCTCGGGCCTTGTTTTACCCGACACTTCTCTACAATGTTGTTAGGAACAAGATTCAGGTAGAGTTTCGCTGGTGGGACTGGATTGATGAGGTATACCAACCTTTTTCAGTATTGCTTTTGACACTTTTTTGTTGTCCTGGATATACTGTTTACACTTGTAATGAATGCCTTGTTGTTATTGTTGTTTCCCCTTTAATGTATACACGTGTAGTGATTTCTGTTGTCTTTATATGGATCTATGTCAATGTGCAAATGATGTCAGTATGCTTCAATAGTTGTTTAGATCAGTTGGAATGTTTTTACTTATAATGTGCAATCCCTATTGCGTATCCAAATGTTAACTCATGTAATGTATTGATAAAGTTTGAACTAGTTATATTAGAAATTCATTCTAATTAATTGTCATTTGAGGCAGGATAGGTCTTTCTGAAAGGCTTTGGAAATGTCAGTTTCATTAAAGTTGATTACTTTGATTGCTGATGTTGAACTGTTATAACATCTTGCTGAACTTCTAAGTCATGAATGACGAATAATAGTACTATATGCATGGTTATTCAGAAAGATGGGTGGAACTGAATTTTGTAGAAATATCAATCTTAATTTCTATCTGGGCATGCTTTTTTATAATAAAAAAGGAATATAATAAGATCAATAAGAGTACTAAACGCATTAGCAAGATGATTAAACTTGTCTGTCCTAGGAATGACAAGACAATGGCACATGGGAGCTAATACTTTTTCTGTGGTAATCTGCTTAAAGAAATTTGCCTCTAATCACTAATCTGTGACAAGTGGCAAAGGATGCATAGTTATCCAGGAAGATGGACAAATAGTAAACTTGTTCAGCTCTTCTTTTCTTTTCACTGCTATAAAGTTAGTTACTCTCACTAGTATCATCCCAGATTAACTCTTACATTTTCTGCAAAATTTTTTGAATGTCGTACAATCTTTCTCCACCATTTACTTACTTATAGGGATATTAAGGAATGTGCTCTTACATCTTTAACTTACATGATATAAGCTGAAATGCATTTCTTGTAATTCCATATGCATCTATCTTCACATTGGAGATTAAGTTTGCTTGTATGCATTACCATCTTGGAAGATCGCATAGGTTGATTGATGTTCATTCTTTCAAATTCTTTTTTAGTGAATAGTTAGTTAGTAGTTTGTACTCCAATATTTTACGGTATAACAAGATTGTAGTACTGACTTAATATCCTGTTTAGTTTGTGTTATTAGGTGCTGTCCCTTTCCAATCTGATGTGAAAAGGCTAAAGGAGCTTGGTGTCTCCGGTGTCGTCACCCTAAATGAGCCATATGAGACTTTAGTTCCGACATCTTTATATGAGGTTAGTTCTTGAACTTCTGATATTTGTTTTGTTCTTTCTGTTATGCTTCACTTAAAAGATAAGTCAGTTCAAGTTTAACCTTCAGGACCCTTCTCCTTATTTATTCTGTAACCCTTTGCTCGATCTTTCTGTTATGCTTCACTTAAAATATAACTTGGTCATTCCTCATCTAAATAGAAAGAAATGAAAAGTCAGGCTTCATTCAAACCTCTCCTTCCTCTTATTTCTTTTGTATCCCTATGAAATTGGAATACACGAATTAAGTATGTTTGAGTAGCATTGCACTAGCTGAGGAGGCTGTACATGCGCCAAACATATTTTGATGAAACGGTCCAACTGTCCATAGTGACCCTTTTTCAGGACCTTATTTACTGTTTGTGTTCTGATCTTCTTCATGGTATTACCATTGGTATTAATTATGTAAATATGGGATACAGTAGTTGTTTCCTTCCTACCTTACCCCAGTACAGAAGTCTTTCACTTCTTAATTCCCACGTTTTACTTTTCACTAATTGTCTAGTTCAAATACTTTTAAATTATGGATTTGTTATTTAAATTTCCTTCCCATTACACGATCAAGTTTTCTTTTTCTTCACATTATTGTTATCTGTTACTTCTTGCAGGCTCATGGTATTCGTCATTTGGTTCTCCCAACAAGAGATTACTTATTTGCCCCATCTCTGAATAATATATGTCAAGCAGTAGAGTTCATCCATGGTGCGTACCTTCCCAGCCCTTTGGCTCCCTTTTTTAATTAGTTTGTTGATTTTTACAGTATTGTCAACATTCTTGACCTTAATTCCTGGATGCTTTTGGTATTTTGTCACGACATCAGTCACTTACCATCTTGAGATTCATCTAATTTTTTCAACTCTGGAACTATGAGCAGTTTCCATCATATCAAAAATGACAGTCTGAGGGTTGAAGTGTCCAATTCTTGGGTTGACAGGGATTCTTCGATAATCAAATTTTATGTTTGAGACTAAGACAAAAAGTACCTTAAACTACATGTTAAATATTTTACAAATTCAAATGTCATTGTTAAGTAAAAGTCAACTATACTGGTCCAATCAAATATTTGTTTGACTCACTAAATTGTGATTATGACACTTAAAATGGGATTGGGGGAGTACATTTGTTAAGCTGCTGGTCTTCTATTTGGATATAGTACTTTTTGAGGTGTCTGTCCCTTTGTTTGGTGGCTTGTTTTCTGTTTTGTTGCTTTCTATGGAAACAAATAAGGGTGAGTACAAAATTCCATTAAATTATCCCTGGTTTAGTAAATTTCTATGCTTTTCCTCTTGTATTCTCTCCTCTTCCTTCCTACCTAATCAAGATTGAACCTCTACACCTTCCCCCCCGGCAGAAACTATAGAAATATCTAAAAGATTGCTTAAAGTACCGCCAGAGGAGAGTTTACTAGTTGGTTGCGCCTTTAAATAAAATTTTCTTGTTTGTCTTTCAAGAAAATGCTTCCAATGGACAAAGTACATACGTGCACTGCAAGGCTGGTCGAGGACGTAGCACGACCATTGTCTTATGCTACTTGGTGGGTAAACTAAGAATTGTTTGAATGGATTGTTTAAAGATCACTTTTACCCATTTTCTTTCTTAAGTTTCTTTCGTTTTTGTAGGTTAAGTACAAGCAGATGACACCAAATGATGCATATAACTATGTGAAGTCAATTCGTCCAAGGGTGCTTTTGGCCTCTACCCAGCGACAGGTGTTTCAAGATTTACGTCATATTTTGATCCTTTTTCTCTAAGATGCATGACTTGGTTTTTGTTTTTCTGGCTATTGTTGCTGATTCTGTTTTCCCACTGATTATCAGGCTGTCCAGGATTTTTACCATCTCATGGTGAAAAAGTCATGCAGTTCTACCCCCTTGACTAGTATGATCCCACGGAGCTCAATCTTCTCCAGACGGAATTTGCTAGCCTTTGATGATGGTGCTGTAGTTGTGATAACCGAAACAGATCTAGATGGATATAATTCAAGCGTTGACTCTAGAGTGGCTGGATCTGAGCTTTGGGCTGATTTGAACTTGATTTACAGGGTTCGAGTTGCTGGTGGGGCAGCCTTAGCAAGACTCTCCTGTATGTGGTTACGTTGCCACACTGACCAGAAGATTCCAAATCAGAAGCTGACTGCAGAGAGCAAGCAGCTGGAAAGTTTTACTGTAGATATACATGTGTTTTCTTAAGTTAATAAGTTGTACATATTTCTTCTGTATATATAAAATATTAAGATGCTACAAGCTAAGGTGTCTACTATTTCAGCTTACTCTACCATAAAACCTCTATGTAAATACGAAATACGATATACTTCTCAAGTTGCAAATGAGAAGTTTGAGTATATGTGCGAAATTTCTTAACAATCTGTCTGTTAATTCACTCAGCTAGAACCTATTTTTTCTGTTTTATTTCCAGGAAACACCAAGTAACCATTTTGCCTTGAATCTTGATATATATTTGGTGCTTTAATATTCTCTTTTTTTCAGCTGAAAGCAGATAGGATTCATCATATTTGATCGAGACAGGCTTAAATAGAGCGACATGGATAATGAAGTTTTATATGATTAATTTAACTTGTTTGGCAGTGAGGCATAGTTACTCCAAAATGTGATACGACTCAATAATCAATTATTTAGTAGTAGTAGTTTTTTTATTCTCCATTTGACCACTACAAGATTTTTCTTTAAAAAAATCAATGTCCCACTTGAGCATCAGCTTTATTCTTTTGTGCTCCATCAATCAAATATGGGACAACATTTTGTTGCATTTCTTGAATATCCATTACTAAGTGATATCCTGGTAACTTTATGAACTTCACTTTTCCAGCTTTATCCAATGTTTGTAATCCAAACGTATCCTCTAGATAAAGATTAGTCTGCCAAAAAAATGAAAATAAAAAAAATTATCTCCTTTACAACAACAACAAAGCGTAGGATGACATGTACGTAGTCTTATATTCCTATCTTGTACGAGTAGATATGTTGTTTCCTATAGACCCTCAACTCAAATTTAAAATTTAAAGAGGGAAATGATGTTACCTGTTGTGGTGGCAAAATTTGAGAGTCGGTTCCATCTTGATAAAAGCCAAACCAAGAACTTTCTTTTGGAGTTATAACATCATCATTTTCAAACTGTAAAGATATTAAAAATAAAATGGGATTAATTATTTAGTAAGTAAATTGTTAAATTAATTTTTATTTTTTTTAAAAAAAGTGTAAAATGTACCATGATAAGAACAAGGTTCTGCAAGCTAGTAAAACGTTCCTTATAAATTGGATTAGTTGCATTAGGAATTTCATTATTAAGCTTTGGCAAATATCTACAACCTCTTAAATATCCAGCAATATCCTGAGAGAAAAATAAATAAAGAAAATGTTTTTAAAAAATATTTAAATTTAAATAATAATAAAAAAGAATAAATACAAAGAAACAAGAATTACTCACATTTGGAAGCTTGATATAGCCACTAGGAGCATAATGAGTCTAAGATTTGCATATTAATTAAAAAATTGATAGAGTTAGAAAATAATCACTTGAAAAACATTATAATAAAATAAAAATAAAAATAAATAAATAAAGAGTAACATTTGAAGATAGTATACTTGAACATAGTCAGAATATATTCCAATTCCAGAAATACCACCAGCTCCATCACACCAAGGGTTACCCTGTCAATTAATAACAAAAAATATTTTTGCTAGTTAGTAATTTTAAGTTATAGCAGTTATCATTCTTTGCAAAAGGAATTTGGTATCCGACTATGTATTCCTATCGGAAAATTATATTCAAGATTCTAATTCGAGATCTCTGATTATGATTGATATTAATGTTGTAACAAAATTACATACAGTGCAAGCAGGAGCAGAAGCAATGCCAGCATTAGGTCCACCAATTGAGATAAAGTTATTGACCTGTGGCACAATTTTAGTTCCAAAAAATAATAATCACAAAATGGAAAAAAATGTTGAAATAATTAATGTAAATAATAAGATAATATATTGTTAAAATTCTCACTGGAGGTGCTTCATCACAGAACTCTATAAGTCCTCTGGCTACCATATTTCCCTGGAAAAAAACATGAATATATAAATAAAATATAGATTGACACCTTTTTTTTTTTTTTTTAAAGCGAAGAAGTGATTGAAAGTCATGAGATCTCAGGTTTAAATTTCAGTGCAGACATAAATACTAGGTGATTCTTTCTATTTATCCGAGCGTTGATGGACAAAGTTACCTGACATCTCTGTTGATGCTAATGGGAAGTGTTGACAATGGTGTAACCAGAAATTTTACGAAGGGTGTTCAAAAATTGTACATGAGTACATTTTTTCTTTTGGATGAATGAATGCACCAGAAATTTTAAAATTAAACTACGTAATATACATAAAATTTGAAAAAAGTACATAATATACATGAAAAAATTTGAAAAAAAAGAGGCTTAAAGTTGCTGCAAAGGCTTGGCTCTTTCAAGGCACCTTAAACCACTAGGCTACAACACCTTGTTGTATTAAGGGTGTCCATAATACGTTATTTACCACTTTGTATATTATTTTACTTGTATATACGATATAATTTTCTGACGAAGGGTGTCTAAAGACTATATAGCTACACCCCTGAGTGTTGGTATCTCGTAAAATTAGTCAAGATGCACGAAAGTTGGCTCGAACACCAGAATCTATCATAAGGGAGACACATTTATGATTATAGATGAATTTACCTGTGAAAGACCAACTATATTGTAACCTTGTTGAAGTTCCTTCATTCCCTTCACCTGTAATTCAATTCACATTCAAATTTCTCCATATATTTCTCTTTTTCATTTATTTGTTTATTTATTACTCTTTCTGTCCAACAATAATTGTCCACTATTGACTTGATACACCTCTTAAGAAACAATAATAGTCACAAAATGTAAAATATCTCTTGATTTTTTAAATTGGACAACTATTTTTAGCATAGTGAACAATTATTATTGGACGAGAAGAGTATTATTTTATTAACTAAAAGAAGATAAAAGAATAATCTAGTGGAGGCTCAATACCTTTTCACAAGCAATTTGAACCTACAAGTACAGCATGGGCAAAAAAAAGAAAGGCACAGATTACAATTCACAAGAATTTTAATATGCAATTAATAATCCAATCAAAATAATGAGAATCACTGCTTTTTATCAATTGTTACCTGATTTTCTAGAGGCATATAGTAGGAACTATACACTCCATCTCCAATTTCTCTGCCAAAAAAGAAAAAAAATCCAAACATTCATAAATGATACTAGTAAAAACAATAGTAATATACGAAAATATATAAATTAATTATCATATATGTCAAAAAATAATTGTAGTTACGAGAATTTAATTTATGTATACTGACAATGACAATTATAATGAATTTGGAGGTGTACCGAAAATATGGATTTTACACTATTGTTTCATGCATGAGAAGAGGACCACTTTGGAATGAAAAAAAAAAGTATTTGAAGTTAAAATTGAAAAAGAATAAAAAAAATAATAATAATACTGTAATTGTTCCATCTCTACATCTATGAGGTAGAGATGTTATTTTTGATACACACTAAATTAAAAAAAAAGTTTTCGAAATAGGATTACAAAAAAAACATAACAGCAAAAATAACAAAATACAAAACAACGAATATTAATACACTTTCAAAAATAAGAGACTATACGATTACAAAATAATCTGCTACTAATAAGGGGAAAAAATTTGAAAAACGTACAAGCAGTAACCATTGGATTTTGACAAGAGACTGAGTTGTGACGTGTAAAATGTACTTCCTGCATCGTTGCAAGACTCTCCTAGTCCTGCCATCAACAAAAAAAAAATCGTTTTTCAATGATAATAACATATTTAGTATTTTTCATAAAGTGTGATTTCGGGAGAATATAGTGTACACAAACTTTATTTCTATCTCAAAGGTAGAGAGGTTATTTCTGATAAACCCTCGACCCAAGAAAAAATAATTTAAAGCAGTCCAAATAAAGAAGTAATTTAAACATATGAAATAACAACAGATAGTAACATAATAGTAACTACAACAACAAAATAAAATGATTGCCGATGTAAGAAAAACAACATTTAGTTACAAAAATGACAATATATATACATATAAATAAATAAAAATAAATTACCATGCAATACTATGAAAGGAATAGAAGAAGAAAAACATATGGAACAGAAGATTGAAATGATAAAGATGAAATTTTGTGAGCATAAATAAGCCATTTGAAATTTTATTTAAAGCTTTTAATGGAGAAAATGTGCTGCGAAAGTTTTGGGTTCTTTTAAGCTGGATATATATAGTACTATTTCTAAAGCAATCAGTGTGTAAATAAAATATTTAAAATTTACTTTATTTGTTTTTATAATTGTTTCAATTTTATTTTTTTTGGATGAGTTTGATTTGGCAATTTTTTATTTTCCAGTAATCTAATTGATTTTTACCTTGTATATTGTAATCATGTCTAATTATTAAGGATAATTTTTCTGTTATCACGTTTATATTTTTTCCTTCTTTTAACAAATCAAGATGAAGAAAAAGAGAAAAAAAATGGTCAATGTCATATATGTGCATTTCTTTTCTGCAGACGTCCATCGAAAAAAGTTTCTCTGTCTTCCTTCCTAAGATAGAAAATAAGATTATGTACAAATTACCCTCTACAGATTCCACTTATAAGATTATACTGACGTTAAATTTTATTTTTTTTCAATATTAGTATTATTATTAAACAAGGGTGTGTGATCTGTTGATGCATGTCAATATGGCATGAACATAGAAATAATTATTTTATTTTCATTCAAATACTGATGTTTGCTTTGTTTATTTTGAAAATGGATATTTTACTTGGGTGAAAGATTATAATTCCAGCAAATTACCTTTTGGCCACTTTCTTTAAAAAATAAATAAAAAATATTAGTCAATTCCACATAAGTAATTGGCAAATTAAAGAGCCAAATATTGTGTATGATTTTCTAAAGAAGTTGACGTTTATAATGTATATTTAATATAATTGGTTTCCTAAACCATGAGTCTAATCCCTGAATCAAAGTAATTATCTTAAATCCTAAAGGCAACATGAATTTTCCAGATTGAGTTTAGTTACTGATTATTGATATTTTGATCATGAACAAGATTTATGCGTTTAATTAAATTGATATGTAAACATTGTTTTCTAATTGATTAAAAGATTGTTATTTAGGCAATCTCCTTGATTTGTTCAATTTTTCACAACTAATATCAGAAGAAAAATAAGAAAGATCAATGTTTTGATTCTCGATTCTAATATTAAACGAGAGGTTATACCTAAATAGTATTTGGTACTCCTTCTGTCCCAATTTATAAGACTCACTAGCTCGTACCTTTGATATCCATAAGTACCAGTAGAGGACCAAGAAACTACTCGACTATGCACATTTGTAATAGGACAATGATATTATTAAAACTTGCTTGGTATTCTACATGAACCAATACATTCGAAATAAGTGAATTTAAGTTCTATGCATTAACATCGTAAAATAAATTTGACACAAAAGTATAGAAAGGCAGCATAATTGCTAACAATGCTATCTGATATTAGTACATCTTTTTGCAAGAGTTGAATATTTTGGCACATACATTTACATACAGAGTCAACAAGACAACATAAAGCTTACAATCAAAGCCATGATATATTTCAATGAAGTTGTATATCGTGGTCATCAACTATCAAACAACCAAATCAAGCGTCAATAGACTGTTGATCTATGGTCAAGCCAAGTAGTTCCGCGAAGAAGGTATTGACAGGTGCAGGCCATTTATAAGATGACGAACCTTCAAAAGTAAAAATACTTGATGCATCGTCTTGCAAATCATGTAATGCCATGCGTTCCACGTTTAAAAAGCTCCCGTCTGTTGATGCATTC
>JAJOOS010017942.1:0-13115 GCA_029582725.1 Solanum chiquidenum | reverse complement strand
GTATATGGGTATTCCCCATCTTTTCATCTTATTTATGATTTAGCTTCCGCACAGATTCTATTATTCAGATTATATTTAGTATGCTCATGATCATGCCAACAGGGTTAGCTTGGGATCACTTGTGGTCCTAGGTCCCGTGTCCGCGTCTCGGGGGTAGTCTCGGGGCGTGACACTTGGTTTCCTTGAACTTGGTGCCAATTATTCGAGTTGGAACCTTGGGCGTTGGCTGGGAAACCCCCCGTCTGATCATTCACCAAATATGCATCCTTCTCATAGTAACATTCTTCTACTGGTGGTGGTGGAGTTATAGTTAAGTAGTTTACTGCATTCACCTTCTCTGTACCTCAGGTCACATGCTTTAATACCAAGCCCATTTCTGTCTTCATTTGAGCCATCTTTTCGCGAATATCTTCATTGGATTGACTAGGTGCAACTTGAACTACAAATGTGCTTCTACCAGTGTCTGACTTTCTAGTGCTCCATGATTTATTATTTTGGGAAATCTTCTCTAGTTTCTCAGCGATCTCCTCTAAAGCGCATTCACCATATGATCCTCCAGTAATAGTATCCAGCAAAACCTATCCATTGTCATCCTGACCTCTGTAGAAGTATTCCTTCAGTGACTCATCATCTATGCGGTGATTTGGAACACTTCTTATGAATGCAGTGAACCTATCCCATGAACTGCTTACAAACTCTCCAAGTAGTGCTACAAAATTGTCCAGTTTGTCCTTGTGATTCAGCTTCTTGGACAACGGGAAATATTTTTTCATGAACACCTTATGCAATTGGTTCCATGTATGAATCGAATTATATGGAAGCTCAAAAAACCAAACTGCAGCATCACCGGTCAATAATAGAGGGAAGACTCTCAAGCCTATGTCATTCATATCCAATTCCGATCGTCCCACACAACTATTGCAGACACTTCTTAATTTAGACATGTGACCATGTGGATCTTCCAACGCTAGACCATAAAACAACCCTCTTGTTGTAAGCATTGGCATCAGACTACTAGTCACCACAAAAGTATCCCCTGGAGGTAGAGGAGGGAGAACAATAGGTCTTTTTGATTCCACTGTATTGAATTCGACCCTATAGTTATCACGCAACCTTGATTCTGGCAGATTATGTACCCTCAATGCATCTCTGAGTAGATTACCACCAAGAACCTGCACATTCTTATTACCAACTCCAGGAGGTTGCGAGTCAACTCCATCCTCATGTTCCTCTATGATTGGAGTATTATGGACCCCTCGATTTTCCATCTTTCTCAAAGTCTTACTTACTTCAGGATCGTAGGGGTTCAATGATTCGCCTCGACTCTGTGTACTTGGCATACACTAGAGTAGAAACCTATAGAAAACAAAAACAAAAATAAAACATAAAATTAGGAAATACTTGATTAAAGTTCAATAGGGAATTTAACTACGCACCTTGGTCCGGCTATGAGTGTATGCTTTACTAACCCTTACATTTACCTCTGATTAGACATCACATCAATGTATGGCTTAGTTTTCACCCTCGTACCAATTGACAATAGACTATTAGATAACATCCACTAAATCTTTGTTGTTAATTCTTATCTCATTAACTACCTCCTTAGTCCGACAAGTATAAACGAGACGAGTTCTAACGTTCGCAACTGTTAAAAAGACTTCTAAGCGAAAGAATTAACAATACATGCTTAAACACTATTCAAGAATTACTTAATTGTTATTCATACTTTGTTAATTGTTCATGGTTCCCACAACGCTAGTTATGGATTTAGCTACTCATGGTTGAAAGAACACAATTCATAATTGGGTAAAAAGAATTCATGAACTTACAAGTAGAATAGATGAAAACCTGAATCTTGAATTGAAATTCAAAGTGAGAATTGTATCAAATGAATTTTGGAAATCAAATTGCTAAAGTTTGCAAGTTAATTCCCCATAAACACCAAAAACCAAAAGCTTACAATAATGTCTCACCTCCAAAAACAAGGTTTATAACTCCTATTTATAGAAAAAACTCCTAAATAAAACAGAAAACAAAATTAGGAAATAATAGGCTGGGATGCAATTTCAGTTGACACTTTGACCTACGGACCGTGGGTCGACTCACGGTCCGTAGGTCCCCTCCGTGGCTCAACACTTAGACAATTTCATCAGGTACTGGAACCTTCAACTTTCTGATCTTCATCGATGGTTGTGTAGGACGAACCGTGGGTCGACCAACGATTCACCGTCTTACTCCGTGGTTCCACACTTGTAACAACCCGAGCTTACACCCTAGATGCGACACGGCATACAAGACTCCGAAGAGTCTCATACAAGCCTCACAACATTTATAACATTTGATATAAGGAAAATGGTATGGAATTAAAACTTTTCTTTAAATCCATACAATAGAAAAACATCTTTTAAAATAGCGGAAGTCTACTAGAGTCACATGACCATCTTAAAATATCTTGAAACAAAAGTAGGGTCACGGCCCTTTACAATAGAAAGTCTAAAAATGTCCATTACATGAAAGGAAATGAATACTTGTCCTCGGATCCATGAGGACATGCCACAAGTCTTGGAAGAATTCAATCCAAGCTTCAATTAGAAGAACTCAACTCACTTGTCGGAACCTACACTTTGTAGAAAAATAGAAGAAATATGGGTTAGCACATCTAATGTACTAAGTAAGATAGCCTTACAAAAATCATTCTTTAAAACAGACATTTGGTTGAAAACCATGCAGCCCTCTCAAATCCTACTCGTGCAATGTATGGATAGCATCTTATACTACCACCCACACTTCATAGAACCTCTCAAGTAACCATAGTGCACATATATCTCACATGATGGGAATAAGAATTAACCGACATAGACCACTCGGTGCTTAGCCTCCATTCCCATAGAGTATTTCATATTCATTAACATTATTGTACTTGAGAGGGCCACCAACATTAGGCCTACCGACCCAAGGTACATTACACATGAAAGGGTCACCAACATTAGGTCTACTGAATAAAGGTACATTACATGAATAGCTCATTTAATCCTCAAGAAGGGCCACCACCATTAGGTCTACTGATACAAGGTTCATCATTTCATACATGAAAGGGCCACCACCATTAGGTCTACCGATTCAAGGTTTATCATCACATTAGTTTCTAGACTCATCATGAAGGGCTACCAACATTAGGTTTATCGGTTCAAGACATAGCCTAGAATACTTTATCATTCATTTATGAAAGGTTACCAATATTAGATCTACCGATTCATGTTTATTAAGTGAAGACACATTCATTACATAAAAAGAGGATGCCTAAGCCTACCAATTCAAGATACAACATTCACATTATAGAAACCCTTCACATTCTATCATCATCATTCATGAGTGTTAATAGAGAATAAGCTTTATATAATAACACAATTGCATTCTAAACATGATCATAATACTTTCAATGAGATCACACACATATACTTCACATCATAATCATACCTCAATCCTTCATGAAATTTCCCTTCAAGGCTATGAATCAATCTCAACCCAACATCTAGAATACTACATTAGATAAGGGAATTAACATGATTCAATGTCTAAGTCAATATAAACATAAGCAATTCAACATACTTTCATAATCAATCAATTCCCAATCACAATTCACAACTTAGGATTTTGGGGAAAACATGGGTTCGTAGGAGAAATTCACCATAATTCATAATTAATTCAACAATCCATTCATAATTCATCATATATAAACCTTTGAAAACGTTTCGAAATTGAACCCATGCATATATTGAAAACCCTAGGTTTTTGGGGAATTTTGAAAACTTGAAATCATCTTTGAAGGGGATACTTGAATGAAACTTAATCAAGGATGCAGACTACCATACCTTAATGAAGTTTGCCTTGAAATTTGAAAAGAAACACTTTGGTTCTTCAAGACCTAGCCTCCACTCCCTTTTCTTCTTCAATGGAGGTTTGTAGAGAGAGAAATATTGAGAGGGATGAATTCTTTTGGGTGTTTTGAAATAATGAAGTAAAATATGTGTTTTATCACGGCCCGAGCCTATACCCCGGAATCGACATGACGTACAAGACTCTAAAAAGTCTCATACAAGCCTCATAGCATTCATAACATTCGATATAAAAAAATGGCACGGAATTAAAACTTTTCTTTAAATCTATACAATCAAAAACTTCATTTGAAATTAGTAGAAGTCTACTAGTATCACATGGACATCTAAAAACAATATCCGAAACAAAAGTAGGGACACTGCCCTTTACAATCGAAAGTCTAACAAATGTCTATTACATGAAAGAAATGAAGCATCAAAGTACTTGTCCTCGAATCCATGAGGACATACCAATAGTCTTGGAAAACTCAATCCAAGCTTCAACTAGAGAGTGTCGGTTAAGGCTTACCCCCACAAAGGCTTATCCGGTGAGGGTGACACCGAGATTCCATGAATTACTCACATGGTCTATGTCGGTTAAGGCTTACCCCCACAAAGAATTCAACTTTAGGACCATTACATTTTAGATTAGGTGGATCAACTAGATAATATCCTATGTGGGCACATAGTTATGGGATAAGGAAATTGTTACTAGACATTCCACCTCAACTCACGGATGAGCAACCATCCCTAGAGATTGCTAGTAGATACCCCACCTCAACTCACGGATAATCATCCATCTCAATTCATATCCCATCGGTGCTTAGCAGTATTCCCTACGGAGTACTTAACATTCATTATTATGGGATAAAATATTGTTGCTAGATACACCGCCTCAAATGATGGATGAGTATCCATCTCAAACCCAACATTCATTCATTAGATAGCTCATAGATTCAAAGAAGAGAATAGCCTTTCAACTAATAATCCCATATTGTGAGAAAGTCCTTTCACAACATGTCATTATCATTAAATAGAGTACAATTGAGAATAACCTTTCAATCAACCCATCATCATTAACATGATCATAGAAACTTCGTTCAATATTCATTCATGAATGTGTGTGTATGTGAGAATAACATTTCACATATATCATTATCATTCATAAGCTTTCAATACTAACACCATTCCATTCTAAACATGGTCATAATACATTCATTGAGATCACACACATATACTTCACATCATGATCCTTCATAGATCCTTTATGAAATTTCCTTCCAAGGCCATACATCAATCACAACCCAAACATATAAGATACTACAATAGATAAGGGAGTTAACATGATTCAATATCTAATTCAATATAAACATAAACAATTCAACATACTTTCATGATTAGTCAATTCCCAATCACAATTCACAACTTAAGAATTTGGGGGAAAACATGAGTTCATAGGATAAATCATCGTAATTCACCATTAATTCAACAATTCCATGTTAAATCATCATATCTGAACTTTTGAAAATATTTTGTAATTGAACCCATGCATAGATTGAAAACTAGGTTTTTGGAGGAATTTGGAAACTTGAAATCATCTTTGAAATTGGCTCCTTGAAAGAAACTAATTCAAGAATGAAGACTACCATACCTTTAGGGAAGAAATCCACACGAAATTGAAGAAGAAATCTGCTCCTTGACCCCTAGACTTGACCTTGAAATTTCTCTTTGATGGAGTTTCTAAAGAGAGAACTTTTGGAGAGGTGGGTTTCTAATTTTGAGGGTTTTGAAATAATGAAGTCTAAAAAGGAGTTTAATACTTTAAAAACCCTTAAAATACATTAATAAACCAATAATAACCGTCCATTAACTGAACTAACTTAAAAAGGTTACCCCTACAATGGCAGAAACTAGACAACTTTACAGGTGGTGACTCACGAACCCCACCCAAGGACCGTAGGTGGGTCCACGGGACGTACTTGCACACCATGGTTCGTGGCTGCAACCTTTACTCTGGGACCTTGACCCACGAAGGCCATCCATGGGGCGTGGATGGACCTACGAGGCGTGGGTCCCATCCGTAGATCACTATCAATTTGGCAGCTTTTTGGTTTCTTGGGGTCTTGGGGGTTAGGATTTAGGGTCCTTCTCAAGGACCCCTTGGGTGGTCCTTGGGAATTCGTACCTTGACTTTTAACCCCTAAACCCCTCAACCTAAGCTCAGGACAACATTCCATCACATGAAACCCCATTACAAACGCAAAAGCTTGGCCTCTCTTCCTTTTGCCGAGAGTGTTGGGCAATCTTTCATCTTATGAACCTTCTTTCCACACCCAAAGCACCCATCCGTGTTGGCAAGACACTTACCCAAATGTTGCTTCCCATACTTGGCCCATATAGATCTCTAAAAATAATAACCACTTCCTTTTCCTCCTTGGGAATTAGGGTTAGACACATTATCATTGTTGACCATTGGGGAATCTTGGTTGTAGAACCTCTTTTTGGATCTTAGTTGACCTTGTTCATCAAGCCTAGCTCTTTTTGCCTCCTTATTCATTTTCTTAAGTTTCATCTCCTCTATTTGTTGAGCATATACCATGAGCCTTGAAATATCCATGTCATGATGGAGTATTGTTGTACGCCATTCTTCCTCAACCAAACCAGACACTCTCATCACAAACTTATTCACTCTAGCCCTCGAGTTTGACACTAAGGTTGGAGCATATTTGGATAGTTGGGTGAACTTAAGAGAATACTCTTTCACACTCATACCCCCTTGAAGAAGGTTCATGAACTCTACCAATTTTTGTTCCCTCAACTCTAAGGGGAAAAACCTATTAAGGAATGCTTCTTTGAACACCTCGCAATTTATGGGACCCACTCCTCTCGGCCTCTCACCCTTCCATTGTTCATACCAAATTTGAGCTACATATTTTAGTTGGTAGGAGACTAGCTTCGCCTTCTCTTTCGAAGACACCCCTATAGCACTAAATATCTTGCAAACCTCATCAACAAACCTTTGGGGATCTTCTTCCACTTTGTAACCTAGAAACTCGGGGGAGTTCATTCTAGAAAAATCCCTCAATCTCGAAGCCATAGTACTCTCATTAGTATTCACTCGAGGCCCAACATCTATATTAACTTGGGCCGTCATATCTTGGGCTAAGGTTAGAAAAGCCGACTTAATTTCTACATTGATCATGGTCGGAGCATCAACCGGAACTTGATTACCTTAAGGAACTTGGTCACCTTGAGGAACTTGGGGAGGAACTCTCTCATTCACATTCTCCTCTTCCACTCTTGTTGCGGTAGTCCTTCTTGTATTCATATCCTATAAACACAAGAGAAGGGTTAGGAAAAGGACATTTATAGAGCTAAACTCTATGGCATGACTTCAAGAATAATGAAAGAAGTGTAGCTTGCTAACGTCCTATAGCCTCTCATTCATAGATGTGTCGTGACTCACAACGATGAACAAGACTCTAATAGACGTGGCTTGTGAGACATCAATCCTAAAAACCATTCCCAAAACCTTATGCTTTGATACCATGTTTGTCACGACCTGAGCCTATACCCCGGAAGTGACACGGCGTAAAAGACTCCGAAAAGTCTCATACAAGCCTCATAGCATTTATAGCATTTGATATAAGGAAAATAGTATGGAATTAAAACTTTTCTTTAAATCCATACAATGAAAAACTTCATTTAAAACAAGCGGAAGTCTACTAGTCTCACATGACCATCTAAAAACAATATCCGAAACAAAAGTAGGGACACAACCCTTTACAATCGAAAGTCTAACAAATGTCTATTACATGAAAGAATTGAAACATCAAAGTACTTGTCCTCGAATCCATGAGGACATATCAATAGTCTTGGAAGAACTCAATCCAAGCTTCAACTAGAGAGAATCAATTCAAATGCTTAAACCTACACTTGTAGTAAAATAGAAGAAATATGGGTTAGCACAATTAAGTACTAAGTATGATAGCCATGCAAAAACATGCTTAAAACAAATATTCTATTTGAAAGTCATGCATTTATGCCAATTTAAGAAAACTTCATGAACATAAATATAAGAGGCATAATATACACACATAACCAACATACAAGTCATTTCTTCACATTAGAGCATTATCAACACATAAGCCATTTCATCACATTAAGCTTTCACCTAAAGCAACCCAAGCTATACTATGTGCAATGTATGAATAGCGTCCTATACCACCATTCACACTAAGTACCACATCAAGGCCACCAAAACTGAACTTACCATTCATCATTTCCATCTTAACACAATACTCATACATAAAAGACATAAGCATTTCATAAGTCATAACAAGTAAGTAACTCACAATACAAACCAAGTAAAGCATGCATCATCACATTAAGCATATAAGTCAACATTCTTCATTAGCTTCATTAAGGGCACATTTGTTTCATTTAACATTATATCATAAAAGAACACACCATGACTACTCTTAAAGCCTACTTGTGCAATGCATGTATGGCATCCCATACTACCACCCACACTAAATAGTGTATTCTTGAGAAGTCATAGTTCATTAACATTCTTTGTGGGGGTAAGCCTTAACCGACATAGACCATGTGAGCAATTCATGAAATCCCGGTGTCACCCTCGCCGGATAAGGGATTCTTACTTGCCTAAGGTAGGACCATTACATTTTAGCATAGGTGGATCCACTAGCTAATATCCTATGTGGTCACATAGTTATGGGATAAGGAGATTGCTACTAGACACTCCTCCTCAACTCACGGATGAGCATCCATCCCTAGAGATTGCTAGTAGATACCCTGCTTCAACTCACAAATGAGCATCCATCTCAATTCATATCCACTCAGTGGTTAGCATTATTGCCCATAGAGTACTTAACATTCATTCTTATGGGATAAGAGATTGTTTCTAGATACACCGCCTCAACTCATGGATGAGTATCCTTCTCAAACCCAACATTCATTCATTAGATATCTCATAAATTCAAAGAAGAGAATAGCCTTTCAACTAAAAATTCCATATTGTGAGAAAGTCCTTTCACAACATGTCATTTTCATTCAATAGAGTACAATTGAGAATAGACTTTCAATCAACCCATCATCATAAACATAATCATAGAAATTTCATTCAATATTCATTCATGAATGTGTGTGTATGTGATAATAACTTTTCACCTATATCCTTATCATTCATAAGCTTTCAATACTAACACCATTCCATTCTAAACATGATCATAGTACATTCATTGAGATCATACACATATACTTCACATTATGATCCTTCATGAAATTGCCCTCCAAGGCCATACATCAATCAAAACCCAAACATCTAAGATACTACAATAGATAATAGAGTTAACATGATTCAATATCTGATTCAATATAAACATAAATAATTCAACATACTTTCATGATCAATCAATTCTCAATCACAATTCACAACTTAAGAATTTTGGGGAAAACATGGGTTCATAGGAGAAAACATCTTAATTCACCATTAATTCAACAATTACATCTTAAATGGTCATATATGAACTTTTGAAAATGTTTTGGAATTGAACCCATGCATAGATTGAAAACTAGGGTTTTTGGGGGAATTTGGAAACTTGAAATCATCTTTGAAATTGGCACCTTGAAAGAAACTAAGTCAAGAATGAAGACTACCATACCTTTAGGGAAGAAATACACACTAAATTGAAGAAAAAATCTGCTCCTTGACCCCTAGACTTTACCTTGAACTTGCTCTTTAGTGGAGCTTCTAGAGAGAGAACTTTTGGAGAGTTGGGTTTCTAATTTGAGGGTGTTGAAATAATGAAGTCTAAAAAGGAGTTTAATACTTTAAAATCCCTTAAAATACATTAATAAACCAATAATAACCGTCCATTAACTCAACTAACTTAAAAAAGATTTTACTCATTTACCTCTACAATGGCCGAAACTAGCCAGCTTTACAGGTGGTGACTCACGAACCCCACCCACGGACCGTGGGTGGGTCCACGGGCCGTACTGGCACACCGTGGATCATGTCTTCAACCTCTACTCTAGGATCTTGACCCACAGAGGTCATCCATGGGGCATGGATGGATCTACGGGGCGTAGGTCCCATCCGTAAATCACTATCAATTTGGCAGCCTTTTGGTTTCTTGGGGTCTTGGGGGTTAGGCTTTAGTGTCCTCCTCAAGGATCTCTTGGGTGGTCCTTGGGGAGTCGTACGTTAACGTTTAACCCCTAAACCCCTCAACCTAAGCTCGGGACAATATTCCATCACGTGAAACTCCATTACAAACTCAAAACCAAACTCGTTAGGCTCTAGTTTCCCTTACTAGTTTTCTGGGTCGTTACATGTTTAAAGACTTTAAATGATATATATATATACATAAATTAAAACAATTAAAAATGACTCCATAAAATAACTAATTTATTTGGAAATTACCAAATGACCCTCAACTTAGGCAGCCCGTTCAGGGACCACGACCATCTATACGGCCCGTATAGGTAACCACAGCTCGTGGTGGTGCCCGTGGTTCCTTGGGCAGTAGCTTCCTCTAACTTTACAACCTCCCAAGTGGCTAAGGCAACCCCATAAGCCTTCCCATGGTCCGTGGTCAAGACCACGAGCCGTGAAGGGGAGCCTTGGCTTGACACTTTTGGGAGTGCACTGCCTCACCAACCACGGGTGGCACCACGGCTCGTGGTGGCCACCACGGGTCGTGAAGACCCTCGTGGTATTGGGGCAGTATATAGGCCTCAAGGACTTGGCTTCCACATGCCTAAGGGGACTCCATAAGCCCCTTCATGGACCATGGTCATGACCACTGGTCGTGAAGGTGGTCGTGGTCATTGGCATTGCTTGGCCAAGGTTGGGGCAGCCTTGGATTTTGGCTTAGGCCTTGCCCCTTAGCCTTGGCCTTTTCCCTTGCAACCCGCAATACAAACCTAGAAAGATCTCCTAATTACGGAGTCTAACACGTACTTTGACGTTGACCCTCCCGTTTAGGCTCTAGTTTAACTTACCATTTTCCGGATCGTTACATTATCTCCCTCTTAGGAACATTCGTCCTCGAATGACACTTTAAACCCTTTAACGAAATAATGACTCAAAACTTGCAACCCATCATGCATGAAACATCAATAAAATGCATAAATCATAGGAGGAACACCAACTCCACATCAATAATCTCAATGCAACACAAGGAAGTAGAAACTACATCTACAAACTCATTATGCACGAAAACTTCAACATTTCTCATTTCGTTGGAGGAATTTCCTTCTTTAATTTACATCATGCTCATTTCAACATCATAAAGCAAATTATGCAATTCTTCTCAAAGACACATTTAAGCATGTTCAATAGCTAACATCATAAAGCATATGGACAACTCATACTAAATGCACATTAACATGAGGAATATAAATCATGAAAACTCAACTTCTCATTTAAACAAAAATTCATCTAGAACATGCATAACATAAGGAGATCATGGAAACACATAATCATGCATGACTCTGAAACATGAAACAAACCATAAGGAACTCTTGGTCTCAAGCTTGAATAAGAATAGAAGAAAGTGATAAGGATATCAGAACTCTCAACAACCTTACTATTCAACATACTATCTCCCTCTTTAGGAGTAAACCCATACTAGGGCTAACATGAAAATAGCATAGGGACCTCAATACAACAACCACAACTAAAAGAAACTATCACATACCGGTGCCTTCATCCGGAAGAGCTCATTTGCCCTCTTTAGATTGAAGTGCATAGAAACGACTATTCTTTGGAGCATTAGGATTTGGGCCACTAAGAGAAGCTTGTTTGGCCTCTCTTCCTTTGGCCGTAAGAGTAGGACAATCTTTCACTTGATGATTAATCTTTCCACAACCATAACACCCATTAGTATCGGCTAGGCACTTCCCAGAATGCTTCTTTCCACAATTGGTGCAAGTAGGTTTAGAAAATGAAGACCCACCACCTTTCTCTTGGTTAACCCTAGGAGTGCTCGAAGAATCTTGGTTTGGATCTCTCTTTTTGAACCTTGGTTGAACTTTCTCGTTGGATCTAACTCTCTTCAACTCCCTATTCATCCTTTTGGGGAATTTTGGATCACCGAAAATTGGCAAAATTGTGGGATTGCCTTCTCTAGAGCTTGTTTGACCTTAAAAATGGGAAGGTTTGGCCGTGGGGACCAACTGGCTCCATATTTTGTTTTGGGGAATTTTGGATCACCAAAAATCTATGGACTATGCACAAAAAAATAAAAAAATATAGGGGGTTTGCCTGTTTTAGGGATCATTTGACTTTCAAAATGAGCCGGTTTCGCTATGGGGACCAACTGGCTCCATAGTTTAGCTCTTAACGGACATCCATGAAAAATTTAGGCCATTTTATTTTGGGGTTTCCAGTTTTGAATTTATCTTGTGTGACCATTTGTCTATATAAGTAAAAATATAATAAGAGAAAAATAGCAAATCAAATAAAGAAGTTGAGTTGACCACATAGATCTCGAAAAAATACACTGAATAAAAAAAAAATCGCTTCAAATGGATATTTGAGCCCAAAGTTAAGATCACTTGAAGTTTCACCAAATTAAAGATTGAAACTTGAAAAAAGTAGTTGTAAATTTGCGAAATTTCAAACGGTCATAACTTTGGCCTCGGATGTCCGTTTAAGGTGTTTTTTTTTTTCAACTCAGTTATTTTTTCGAGATCTATGCGAGCAAACCGCCAATAGGCGGTTTGACCGAGCCTATTTTTAAAAAAAATTCTTTTAACCCATTCAATTTTGAATTTACCCCAATTTTAAGAAAGTTGTAATTCTTTATTGTTAAGAATATGATAAAACAAAATGGAGTTTTGAGTGCGAAATACCTTGGTAATGTATATGTGAATGTCAATTTTGATGCTACATAATCAATTTTATGATAAACAACTTTTATCCCATTCAATATTAAATTTTCCCCAATTTGCATAAGGATTATTATAAACGACTTTTAAAATTTATGGGTTCGGGGTTTTGAGTTCGCGGGCCAGGGTTTATTTTTTCTGAAGGATTTCAAAGTGGTTTTAGTGTTACAAAGTAGTTTAGGATTTTAAAGTGGGTTAAGGGTTATCTAGGGCTTTTGGGTTAATATCTAGGGTATAGCGGTCGCGGTTCGTGGTTTGGGCTCTGCGGGTTAGGGTTTAGGGTTTAGGGTTTAGGGTTAGGGTTTAGGGTTGAATTTTTTT
>JAJOOS010017935.1:0-10318 GCA_029582725.1 Solanum chiquidenum | reverse complement strand
AAATTAGTACTACACGTGTTCCTTTTTCCTTCTTGCCAAAAAAAAACTTCATTATAATTTTTTTTCGTAATAACAAATTTTTTTATTAAATGTCACTTGCATTTTGCAGTAAACAACAAATAATGCAAAAAAGAGGGAAAAATTGTTGAAAAAAATATAAAAAGGGTTTAATTGTCCTTTCAATGCTTTTTTTACTGTTGATCCCTGAATTTTTACATCTGACGCGCCTAATTTGAGTGTATTTCACGCATTTTGCCAGGTAGGATCCGAGTGTTTTTTTGTTTAAGTTTTGGATAGTTAAAGTGCCTATTTGTGCACTTACAAAGTTAAAGGTCAAAGTTAAAATTTGAAGCCAAGTTTAAGGGTCAATATATGTATTATGCCAATTAAAAAATAAAAATAATGTAGAAAACATAATAACTAACAAGGGAAACAATGTAAAGCCTATGAGAAAGAAATTAGAGCAACAAAATAGTGTGATAATCGAAGAAAAATAGACGACAAACGATGATAGATATCAAAAGCAAACACTACGATAATTTGATTAGTACAACGATAAATTCCAACAAGCCTAAACCCTCGAAAACAAGACAACACTTCAATATCTACTAACCTTCTACCCAATCGATTGAATAAGTAACTATTGTCGATATTTATATATAGAAGGAGATTTAACCATCGTATTTTTAAGTAAGTTATATCCTTGTTTCATTGGCTTAGATTTGGTTTAAACTAGAAGATGTCTTGAGTTCAATACTACTTAACCATATTTTTAAGCATGGTTTTATTTTGCAAAAATATGCTTATGGCTTATAGATTAGGTTTAAACTAAAAGATGTCTTGAGTTCAATGCTACTTAACCATATTTCATTTGAACCTCAAACATCAAAAGCAAACAATGAACCATCACACCATTAGATTACTTTTGTCAATTAGTGTCATTTTGTTATAAAAATTTGACTAAGCGGTGTCGCTTGATACCTTTGCTTAACGTCGGTCTGCCCCTGCTGTTACCCTAGTATACGTCTTCCACACTCCATTGTCTAAGGTTATGTTCTCCATAGCCTCCAACCCTAGGACAAGTTACAATAAGGTAATTCATTAATTTTTTCAAATTAGTAATTTGTATTAATATAGTAATTTCTTAGAAATTTGTACCTATATTTTTCCAAAAAGAATTCTACATATTTTTAAAAAGTTTTTTTTCAAAAATTGGGATGTTTTTATAGTATATATGTTAATATATGTCATGAAGCAAACACCATAAAAAAAGAGCAACTTCCAAGACTAACATTCTCTATTTGAACACATGTCTATTTGTTACTTTCAAAGAATTTTCCTTTTTGGTATATAATAGTCTTATACCTTTAAAATAAAATAAAATGATAAAGCCTCAAAAAGAAACAAAAGTTGGAAATATTATTTTGAAAGCGAATTTGACAGATAAAACAACAGAATATATGGTAAATTTAAGGAGAAATATCGAGATATATTTTATTTAATGAACAAAATTATTATATATAGTAGATCTATTTTCGATAAAAACAATTGAAAATACTATTTTAAAGTGAATTTAACAGATAAAATAATAAAATATATGGTAAAGTTAAGTAGCAATATCAAGAGATATTTTATTCAATGAACAAAATTACTATAACATATCTATTTTCGATAAAAACGATGATAATAATATATGATTAATATTCTTTATAATTATATCATTTGTTGGATGATCTTTTAACAACTATAATTAAATATTATTATAGAGTGTGTATATACAATATCATAATTGATTTTAAAAAAAGTTGACTATCATGTATAATTATGATATAGAAGTTTGACATTTTATTTTTTATATTAACTTGAACAATCTTATTAAAATATTCTTTAAGAAAAAATGTATATGAATATAAGAACCTAAACTGAAGGGTTCATTCAAATTTCTTTTAAAAAGAATTGCACAATTAAATATAATTAAAATTGTTTCCTATAACGCTGAACCGATTTAACTTCTTTTATGTGTTTAATTTTTGGCCTATTTTGAACTCATTAGGAAAAAAAAATGGCTCCAAATAAATAAACAACCGAAATAACAAAAATGCATAAAGAGATAATTATTAATACTTCCTATATTATAAAACAAAAAAGTTACGCATCCATAGAAAAAGGTGTCTTCTGTTTCTTTTGGTCGTTTTTTTCTCTTTGTGATTGTCAATTGGCGAATCCAAATTATGCCTACTTATCTGCAAACACTTCAATTTCATAATGTATATTATACTCAGCAATTTATCAGAAATTAATCAGGTAATCCAAAAACCCTTTGTCATGGAGATGGCAGAATGGTTTTTTTTTGGGATTTTTTTGTATATGTTATAATGATGTTTTTGTTTTTGCAATAATATGTGGATCTGATCTGCGTTTGAGATCTTAATTTGAATTGCTGAAATTTTGGAATCTCCATTTTTTTTGCCCAATTTGTTTTTTTGCTGGATAATTTTATTTTATTTTTAGAAAACAAACAGATTATTGAGCTTTAAATGAAAGGGGTTAAAATAAAATAAATTTGCTAAATTTGGAATTTGAGGCATTTGCTGTTCGTGTTTGTTATTTTGTATTGATATTATGTGTTATTGGAGGTTGACATGACGGAATAGTTTTTTTTTTTTAGAGGACTCCATTTGTCGTATTGTATTGAAATGGATCTAATTTAGTGGATGTATATGTATATGTATGTTGCTTCGACTCTTCAAAAGTATGTTTCTGGCTGTGTGTCGGATCCTTCAACAGTAGAGCAGTTTTGGAGGATTAGTCTACCTTGGCTAGTTTAAAATTGAGGCATTGTTATTGTTGTTTTCTGATTCTTATGTATAACTCGGTGTTTTTCTGTTGCAGGTTTTTCTGAGGGAGTAGTTGCTGGATTTAGATTCTTTTAAGTAAATTGTGATAATTGTTTTAGAATTGTCATTTTCTGAACTGGTTATTTGTGATGTTTTAAGTCTATTTCAAGGAGTGACTCTGCTGATCTGAATTGGACACTTGTGGGATCAAAACTGTATTCGTCCTTTTTCTATTTTTGTGATTATTTTGCAAAGAATTGGTTTTTTTTTTCTGGTCTTGAGGAATATTAGATAGTGGTCTAACTCATGTTAATTGGAATTGTTTGGATGCTGGGTGATACATATGAGAGATGTTACTTGCTGTCTTGGAGATTCAGGTTGTAACAGTAACTAGCACCTATTTTGATCTTCTCAACACTTGGGTTTGAGGTGGAAACTTGGATATGAGAAGCCCTTTGTTTACTAAACTATCAATACTGATCAGGCGTAGACCGTCAGTAAGCTGGTTAGTCTTGTGCCTGGTTAGTGTAATTGGGCTAATAGCATTATTAGAATCATCTTATTCAAGTACCTTTGACTCTGTGACCTCCTCTACAAACCCTGATGTCTATACAAGTTATAGAAAGCTAAAGAAGCTAGTGCGAAGTGATTATTTAGATCTAAAGAGCCTTTCTGTAGGAGCCAATTGGATAAAGGATATTGGTTTTTGTGGGAAAGAAAGAGAGAACTATGTACCTTGTTATAATGTATCTGCAAATACGCTAACTGGTTTGAAAGATGGGGAGGAGTTTGATCGACACTGCGAGTTATCACGCGGACAACCACATTGTTTGGTTCGTCCTCCGAAGGACTATAAGATTCCTCTGACTTGGCCAGCAGGTAGGGATATCATATGGAGTGGAAATGTGAGGCTAACCAAAGATCAGTTCCTTTCTTCCGGAAGCATGACAAAAAGGTATGGTCAATTGAATGAACTTGATGAACTTTTTCTTTTCTTTTTGCTATCCTGAGATGATCTTTTAAACACATGTTAGTAGAATAGAAGCCTATGCATTAAGTCTTCAACCTCATCGGTATTAATTTATTTGTAGGAATATATCTTGAAGTCCTTCCACTAGCTGCATTAAAATATTATTGCCTGATTTATAATAGGCCCTTTTTTAATTTTATTTTTCCAGACTAATGTTACTGGAAGAGAACCAAATTGCCTTCCACTCGGATGACGGAATGATGGCTGATAGTGTCAAAGATCACTCGCACCTTATTGCTGAGATGATTGGGCTTGGAAGTGATGCAGAATTTCTTCAAGCCGGTGTAAGTAAATCTTGGTTATTCTTTCCATAAACGTATTATCTCGTTCTACTTTTCATTCCCTTGCTGGTTTATTAAGAATAACATGAACTAGGGTGTCTAACCATTTTATCACTTCAATAAAATAAGAATTTTTCTTCTTGTCTGAATAACAGGTTCGCACTGTACTAGATATTGGTTGCGGATTTGGTAGCTTTGGTGGTCACCTACTTTCGCTTAAGTTGATGGCTCTTTGTGTGGCAGAGTATGAGTCATCTGGTAGCCAAGTTCAGTTTGCACTTGAGAGAGGACTTCCGGCAGTCATAGGCAACTTTATTTCGAAACAACTTCCATTTCCTTCGTTGTCTTATGATATGGTTCATTGTGCTCAGTGTGGAATCATTTGGGACAGTAAAGGTATTGCTTTTGCTATGTTTTGAGTTGCTGTGGTTAGCCAGCTGTTTACTTATCATCTTTGTTTGGGTTAATTGATCTGTTGTTTTTTTCATTAGGTTTATGCAATGTCTCTAACTGTGATTTTCACTTTAGTTTGCATGTTATCTGCGATCAAGTTCAGGCACTTCACCCCTTCTGATACTATAGTTCATCCTCTTGACCTCTCTATTTTACTAAAAAAAAACCTCATATTATTGTTGAACTTCGTTTTTCCTCAAACATATCAATTACTCCCTCCGTTTCAATTTGTTTGTCTTACTTTCCTGGTTAGTTCATTTCAAAAATAATGTGTCTTTCCTTTTTGTAACAACTCTTTAATTCCAACTTTCCACGTGACATATTTAAGAGCATAAGATTAAAGGACATTTTATTTACATTCTATGTGTCTTTAGTTCAAGACCACAAGATTCAAAAGTCTTCTTTACTTTCTTAGACTCCGTGGCAAATAGAAACTAGACAAACAAATAGAAACGGAAGGAGTAACAACTTAGATGATGTTGCCTATATGGCTAGATTCTATTTGTATCTCGGCTTCTGTTAATTCATGAACATGGTGCATTCAATAGCATAAAACTAACAAGGATTTGAAAAAAAACAACAGATGGATTGTTTTTAATTGAAATTGACCGTGTGCTCAAGCCCGGAGGTTATTTTATTTTAACCTCACCAACAACCCGGCAGCAGCAGGATAGTTCTACTAGTGCGAAGAAGGGAAGCATGTCTACTCCTTTGGAAGAGTTCACTAAAAATCTTTGTTGGTCTCTTTTGGGACAGCAGGAAGAAACTTTCATCTGGCAGAAGACAGTAAATTCTCAATGCTATAGGTAAGGCCCATCGAGGAGGTCATGTACGTACTCCTTTTATTTATGTTCGTAACTTCCTTGAAGCAATTTTATGTTTCAATTAACTAAATTCATAAACTAACGTGTCAACAATATTGATCACTAATCTAGATGAAAAGGCATTATCCATTGTAGAGCTTGACTCAGTAAACGAATACCTAATTATAATAGATGATCTTTAGGGAAGAAACCTTTTCTGCACGACTTCCACACCTAGACTTTTCTCAAAGGGAGATACAGAAAAAGAATTTTCTTGGAAATTACCTTGTTTTAATCGTGTTTGATATGTGCATTGATAGCTTTGAAATGATTCACGTATCTGCAGTTTTATTTGTCCTCTACCTCCTATAATGAGCTTTTGCGTTTTGATGTAGCTCACAGCTTAGTATACCCATTTGTAAAGGAGAGGACATGCAACTGTACTACCAACCACTTGCACACTGTATTTCTGGAACAAGCAGTAACCGGTGGGTTCCGATTCACGACAGATCTGGTCCTTTGAACTCAACTGATATTGAAATTCTTGGCAAGTATTTTTGGTTAAAATGGTTTACGTGACTTCTTCATTCTCCAATTTTCAGCTATTTGTACACTTTCTTTTAGCAACCACTCATTTGCCTGTGTTTTGCTCTTGGGCAGGAGTCGATCCTGATGATTTCTTTGAGGATTCAGGATTCTGGAAATCAGCGTTGAGAAATTATTGGTCTTTGTTGTCGCCCTTGATTTTCTCTGACCATCCAAAGAGGCCGGGTGAAGAAGATCCATTGCCTCCATACAATATGGTGCGGAATGTCATGGACATGAATGCACATTATGGGGGCTTAAATGCTGCTATGTTGGAGGCAAGTAAATCAGTGTGGGTGATGAATGTTGTGCCTCTTGGGGCGCGTAATACGCTTCCTCTCATACTTGATCGAGGTTTAGCCGGTATTCTGCATAACTGGTAAGCCATTATCGTTTATATTTTCAAGACTTGCAAAGACATTTATACATGGATATTGTAGATATATAATAATTCAAACTAAAGCAACGCAATATGGATATTTTATATTCTTCTACTTCTCTTAATTGATAGTGAAATATTCTGATAATTATTCTTATCGATTAGCTTTTCAGTCAGATTATTATAGTGGAAAAAACTTACAGCACATTCTTTTACATATATCATAATTTGTTCTTGTTCATGTTGCATGAATTAATTTATTTTCAGTTTGCTTGCCATCTCCATCCTTTGAGTTGACGATTGATGGAATTCTGAAGCACAATGTTTTGGTAACTAAAGTGGGAGGTCAAGACGATTATGTCAATCTTTATAACCCAGTGAGAAGGGTTGTAAAACCGTCTTACAATCCTAGTACTCGTGTGATTTAAAATCTATTGGCATCCCTAAAGTTTAATGACTTCAAAATTAATGATGACAATGTTTTCGAAAACATGAATGTTTTATGTCAGAGAAGCCATCACTTCGGCAAGTGTGAATATAAACTTAAAGATACAGGGAAAAACCAGAAGGAATTTGAGGACTGGACTTTATCTCTTCAACAGGAATCGATTGTTGATACTTGTTTCTTGCAATACTGAAGACAAATTATTTTAATATTAGAATGGAACATGTCCGAATAGAGCTGAATGGATAGAGGATTCGCAGAGGCAACATCTGCTAATTTGGAAATGAGACTTAGTTGATTGATTGTCCACGAGCTTAGTGCTTTTAAAGTTAAATGCTATACGGATTCTAGTGATGTACTGATAGCAGCGCTTTTCAAAATTGGGCAGGTGTGAACCGTTTCCTACATATCCACGAACATATGATATGCTCCATGCTAATGGGCTCCTTTCACACATTTCTTCACAAGATTGCAGTATGCTTGAACTACTTCTTGAGATGGATCGTATTTTGCGACCCGAGGTAAAACTTTATTTTCATTCTGTGCTCTGTACACTTCATTTTTCCAGTTCAAGTTGACTCAACACCTTTAGTTGTTACTCATGTTCCACGATTCGTTACTGTTTGTACATGTTTTGACATTTGAATACGAATTCTTGATAGGGTTGGATTATTCTTTCTGATACATTGGGGCCCATAGAGAAAGCACGCATGTTAGCCACACAAATCCGCTGGGAAGCTAGGGTGATTGACCTCCAGAATGGAAGCGACCAACGGCTACTTGTATGCCAAAAACCATTCACGAGAAAGTGACTTTTCTGGAACTGAACACTTCTTAACATTGGTGACTTTCCTAAATTCCACTAGGATGGAGGATAACCGCGACATGTTGAATCATGAAAGAAGGAAGTTTCCATTGTGATATGTGGAATTTGTTTGATCTTATGAGCTGCCTAAGGAGGTGTGAATCGTGGTATCCTTGCAAATAGATCATATGGCAGCCTGCAGAGATTAGAGAAAAGCTCTGCTGCAGAAAGTAGTGACAGCACCATAAAGAACATATATTCTTTTCCTTTCAAAAGTTTATATAGCTATTCATTCATCTCTTTTTCTTGTATTTTCTAACAATTTATTTGTTAATTTTGTAATCTAGTTGTGTTTTGTACTCAAGAACCACCATTATTGAGAGACAAGGTTTTAACTTTTAGCCAATACATGTAAGAGAACCAACCATAAACATAGTGCTTCCAATATTTTTTATTAGTTAGTGGTCCATTTTCTTGTTATGGATTTGCTATTTCATTATCTAGGTTTTTTTTAGAAGAGCCAAGCTAAGATCGGGCAAGGCTATTTTCGTCATTTTACTCTGAAAAACGGTGCATATTAATCAATGCAAATAAGCAATTTCACACAAGGAAGAGATGATAACTCAAGCAATTCAAGTCCACAATAATGCTATCAAAGCATTTCATCAATCAATACATTAAGACTCACAACAAGGCAAATTCACATAGTATTATGATCAACATGTTGCCTTTTCATTAATTCCCTTTTAATTCCTTAAGATTAATCAAGTCGAACAATGAACCCATCGCCTCACTCCCATTACTCCCCAACACACAATGAAGGGAAATACACGATTATACTAGATTTACAAGGTTTACGAGATCACGTGCCTCAATTTTAATCAAAAGTCACTTGAGCCTTCCCTTTTCGAACAATGTCCAAAGCCACACAATCTTATTCAATCAAGTAATCACAATAAGATTCCGGAAATAACAACACTCAATTCAAACACTTCAAAATGGGTACAATCAACTCAAAAACCAAAATTTCAAAAATGAGGTTTGAATCCGAAAATCTTTACTTGAAAACATTACCCAAGACATTTGGAACTCATTGGTGAAAATCATTTCGAAAAAAGATTTAAAATCAGTTCATAATCCCATTTTACTAAGTTCTTAGATTCTTGAAGAAAAACCTCAATTTATCATTTCAAAACCTTGATTTGAACTTAAATTCATAAATAATAATGGGTAAATGAAGATTTAAAATTAGGAATCGTTACTCAAATATTTCTTCTCAAAAATCTTGTTCAAATCGCCACATCAAAGCTCCCAAAACTCAAAAATGGTGAAATGAGATTAAAACCCCATTTCTTGAAAAACATTTTGTCGTCCAGGGATCCTCTGCAAACGCGGACCCCTTCCCGCGATAGCGGTTTTATTGAACTGGGCCTCCGTAAATGCGGTAGGGCTCCCGCGAACGCGGAGATCAACATCTTGACCTTTTGCGAACTCGGAGATCAACATCTTGACCTTTTGCGAACGCGGGGGTCCCCACAATTCCTCTCCGCGAAAGCGGTTACAAGCTCCGCGAACGCAGAGAGTTGGCACCAACAACACATACAACAAAAATAAGCAAATCTCTAAGTCTCCAACTTGACCCTCGTGATTCGTTTGGAATTCCGTACACAAAAACCTTTTATGCAAATTGACTGTACTAGACAATCCGGACACAATGAAACCATCAAAATAAAAATTCGAAGTTTCCTTGACCCGAAACCCGTGAAAGTCACAAAATATGAACATAACGCTTAAAAATGTCAAATCAAGCTCACGACCTCTAAAAATTCAACCAAGACCTCACATAGACCTAAAAATCATCCCTCAAATCCAATGGAACTCTTAGAATTTCGATCCGAGCATCCAAACCCCGAATATTGATCAAAGTCAATCAAAAAGCTAAAATTCTACAATTTTCCAACATGCGATTTCAAATCCCAAAAAGACTCCGAATCTAAAACTGATAATTTTCTAAGACCAATTTCCATAATTTGGGACCGATGGAATCAATGGAATTTTATTCCGACACTCGAAACTCCAAAAGACACCAAAAATCACTTTTTAACAACTTTATCCTTTCAAATATCAAAATTCTCCAAGTTCACAACTTTTAACTCAAAACTTGAAATCAATTTCAATACTCATTTCGCAAAGACTCGAGCAAATATGAAGAGGGATAAAATGGTAATTTTATGAAAATTTTCAAAAATGACCAACCGGATCATTACATTTTTTTTTAGATATATAAAATACAAGTTGAGTAATTTTATTAATACAAGACAAAATAAAAATGACTTTATTCCATAATTTCCTTTAACTTTATTGGTATCTTTTAATCAAATATTTCTAATGGTAGAATGTAGAGCGGTCAATAAGGGTTAGGCCCATTGAGCCAGCTTGACCCAACTCGTGATTTGATAGGGTTGGACTAAGATTTTAATAGCCCATTTAAGAATATAAATTTTTAGCTTGACCCTAATATACCTGCTATCCTATAGGGTTTGAGCAATGTAGGTTGGACCAACCCATAAGCTAAAATAAAAATAATTAAATAAAATAAAAGAAAATACTAAAAATATCAAGAGGGGCCAAACTTAAAGTCTTAAACCATGCATATAAATATTACAAAGTTCAAAATCCAAATATAAAAATTATTTTCTT
>JAJOOS010017934.1:0-12221 GCA_029582725.1 Solanum chiquidenum | reverse complement strand
ATAAATATTATAAAGATAATTTTATTTGTGGATTTGATTAACAAGTAGTAACATTAACACCATGTAATATTGTTTTGTTGATATTTATGATAATATTTTTAAATTATAATTTATAATTTATTTTAATAATTATAAAAAAAATATAATTTTAAAAAAAGTGGGCTGGCCCGGCAAGCCTGTAGCCCACGTACTTGTGGGCTGGGCCGACTGTTTTCTGGCCCACACCAAAAATGGGCTAGCCCGGCCTGACCCGTAAAATGTCAAAGCCTGTATGGGTTAGCCCGGATGGGGTGGGCTAGCCCATATTGACAGCTCTACCCATAAGTGGGGTAAGTGGCGGAGCCAGAAATTTTATTAAGGGTGTCCAAGAATAATGGTGTGTGGTTGTCAAAATGAAATAAAATAAAAATTGTTATTTGGGTTCAAACCTGGAACTCCTTCATTCAAATGGACACTCATTACCACTGAACCAAAGACATAGCTTTTGTCATGAAGTGTGTCCAACTTTAAATATATATCTTTTAAATATAAAATTTGACATATATATACAACGTAATTTTTTTACATATATATACACCCTTGTGTGGTTATAGCTACGCCTCTGAATGGGATCAGAAAAGAGTATAATGTACATACTCCTTATCCCTCAACCCTTGGTTCAAGATTGTACGAATAATATGACAACAAAATAGCAACACAAAGCAATAGGTAAAATAATACACATTCAAGAATAAGAGACTATGTAATCTACTATACAATGTGCGACAACACTCAAATTCATGCTAGTCTTCTATTGTAATTCCCAACCTCCAAAACTTCCTATCTATAGTGAAATCTCACTAAATTAATATAAGTGAGATCGTGAAATATTATTATTTTGTAGAGGTATTATTTAATCGATAAATTAATATTTATTAATTTAAAAAGTGTTTCGAGATTCAATGAAGGTTAATTTTGATTAAATCAAAATCACTGTACCTTACTAATTTATATATCATTTTATTGAATTCATATAAAAAATAAATTTATCATACATAAAGTACAATATATGTGTATGATTTACTGTAATATATTTTTTTGTTAAATGATATATTGTAAAATACATTCAATGATTCATTATAAAATAAATTCATTATACATAGTGTTCATTGTTTCATAATTCATAATAATCAAATACTATTCACTGTATCTTATTAAAAATATTTAATGTATGATAGTGAGAGAATAAACAACATAAGCAATGTAGAATATATTTTTTTGAATTCATATCCGAAAATGACTTCTCATTTTAAAAGTGTCACAAAATCATCAACGATAGATCAAATACGTAAAACATTATGTGAGTAAAAAAGAGATCATCTCACATGCACTTAAAAGTATTTGCAGTCGTGGCAACACCGAAACTTTTGGATGCAATAAGAAATATTAGAGATGAGCTTGAACTAGATTTAAACTATAACAAGAAGTAAAACACAATAGAATTATAGTTCACTAAATTATCTTAGATATATTTGTACTTTAAAAAAAATTAATTATAATATTAATGGAACCATATATTTATATTGAGGTCTTTTGAAAAATATATTATCTTATCGAAATAAGTGATTTTTTCCATTGCCCCAAGTCGAAACCGGAAGAAAATATTATCTTAGAGAAATTATTAATTTACCGAGTATTAATTTAGTGGATCGGAAGAAAATATTATCTTACAAAAATTATTAATTCAATTAGTATTAATTTAGTAAGATTTTACTGTAGAATCATGTCTTTTGTAAGCTGAAGTTGTGTCAACCTACTTCTACCTCTCGTAACTCTTGTTACAACCTACCTCTCACACCTTCTTATAGACACATCCACACTTTTTCTTCGCATATCCAAAGTCCAAACCATCTCATCCTCTCACCATGTTTGTGACGAAGGCCACCCCTATCTCACCCTGTATAACTTCATTCTTGACCAAATACTGATTTTCAAATGAATCTTTTTTTTTTTGCTATGCATATTAAGAATTATTCACAAGTTTAATCTCTTTTACTTCAAGCCTTGAAGCTGTTCTTTGGATAGTGCAATAGTAGAATTTAGAATTGACACTAACCATTTGGAACCAAAGCATGTAAAAAGATTGAGTTTGAAGTGTTTTGAACCAATTCTTCAACCATCGTTTAGTGGAATCAAATCATAATCAGTCGAGCATCACAACACATTCCAATAAAGTTGGCTATATGAATCCGAAATAAATTAGGATAGACTATATGAATCCTCATTTCGTCATTTAAGCTCTATGAGAAAACGTCACGACACATTTCAAAAAGATTGGCTTTTTGTCTGGATAGTTTATGCAACTTACCTTTCAACTTCAAAATCTAATTTATTTTTTTTGAAAAAAGACTAACAAAAGAAAATAAAAGGAAATTTAAATATCAACCTCAAGAAAAACATGACAGCGGAAAAATTGTGCCTATTTTAAAGAAGGGATTGAAAATTTTCACTCTCAAAAACAAGAGAGAAAGCAGGTTGAAACATTGCTTCTCGACAACGATGATCAAGCTGTGGCTGCCTTCTTTTCTTCCTCGAGCTTCTTCAGTTCTGCCAGTCTTTCTGTCCATGCTCTATCCCTAGCAACTGCAGCCATCTTACGCTCTACTCGCTTAATCATTTTCTTCCGGTTTGCCTCCTGCATCTGAGCTTTACGCTTCTTCTTCTCAGCCTGTGCATGAATAAAACTCAAATTTATTAATTCAAGGAATGGAGTGAATTGCCGAAGTACTTGAAAGAAAGTTCTTCAGTCTCTGAATGGCCATACAAAGAATGATCTGTACGATGACTCAAACAGTACGAAACCAGGATAAGGAGTACTGAACCTTATAATTGCCAGCTTTAATGCTTGATCCAAACTAGTGCGATAAAATGAGCTCATATTTTGTTAACCTGCCCATACTTTAATGGCTCAACTGTGAGGGGAAAATAGGTTTTGTATAGGAGATAGGTCCTCAAAACATGAAAGTAGGCCACAATAACATTCATTTGTAAAAGAAGATAGATCTTCGGAACATGAAAATAAGACCCATTAACATGTGAGTGGACATTTTCAGGCAAAGGAGAGAGTGCTACAGATATCTATCAAGTGGATAGTGCATTGATTAGTAAAGAAGGCATTCTCGTAGTTGGATATTTCTTTCAAACTAGTTAATATGCTTGGAGCTACTAAATACAATCACTACTAGGATACTTCAAAGTCTCCAAGTCCTAAGCTTTAGCAGAGAGATCCAAGGCTTGATTTGCTGATTCAGTTTAGTGTTAGCAACTTGCTTTGCTATGTTTATTGGAAAAATCTGTGAATGGTTGTTTACTGTTTCTTATTTATTTTTGGCTATGTGAATTTCACTTTATGCTTTGGGATACAGGCAACCAAGACAAGGCAAAGTTGGATAGTCTCATTTTACTGTATCAGTCATGGAACTTGGAAAGCATGGTCACCAACAAAATGCATCGAGGAACGAGCACTTGATTTCAACTCGAAATATATACTATGCAAAGAAAACTCTTCTAACTTTGGTGATCAACTTGTAAAGTGAACATGGAATGTAATATTTAGTTACCATAGTAGCTGCTAATATCACCGGTGACATCTGAACCACAAATGACAAATATCAAAGACAAAGCAGCTTAAAAGTTGCCAACTCCAAAGTAGGAAAGTCAGCAGAGCATGTAGTATCTTGGAAGTTGGGGTTTATTGAGGTTACAGTCAATAGAATTTACTTGTGAAAAATGACAGACGGGGGAGTAAGAATAGAGGAGATCAGTTGAGTTTAAAAAGGGAGATGTGATAATATGCATGGGAGTAAAGGCTGGAAAAGAAAAGAACGCGATAATAAAAGTACAGAAACCACACTAGACAAAGATTTAATTCTGATCCTCAATCTATAAGGACAATTTCGAATTTGCAGTATCGACACAATATCACATCAATTTACCATCCTAAGTCAGAAAATAGCATATGGACGGCCTTTTGCATATTAAGTTCAATCCTAATATCCAGTTTTTAAATCTTCACAAGCACATCTTAAAATATTCCAATTATCTACTTATGAAGAGAAAAAGACATTCTTCTCAAGAACCAAAAGAGACTCATCATCAAAAAGGGATAAAGGGAATCAAAAGTTGTGGCGACATACCAATATAAATGCCTTTCGCTGCCCGATTCTCTTTTTCTCATTCCTCCGCTTGAGACTTCCTTCATTGGGATTGTTTGGACTTATAGGTTCACCTGGGGTATATTTTACCCACGCATACGGACCTAAATTCCAAAAGTAAAAAAAAAAACACTTAAAACTTCTTTTCATTCTGTCATAATCCAAAAGCCGGTAAAAATCCTAAACATACCCTAGCGTTTGGCCATAGATTTTGAAATTTTATTTTCAAACATCTATTTGGCCATGAAATTTTATCAGAATTTGAAAATTTAAATATGATTTTCAAATATTTTCAAGTTCCCAGCTAAGACTATTTTTCTTTTTTGGTGACTTCCAAGTAAAATGCATATCCAAATACAACTTCGAATTCCAAAAATCACAACTTGAAAAAATCAAATTTTCAAGTTGTTCAAGCTTCAACTTCAAAATCTATGGCCCAAACGTATAATCATACACCATCCACATGTCGAATCCTCCACCTTGTAGGATTACAATTCCAACTAAATACTAGAAAATGATTTCCCAAGCTACAATATTTCCTATGGAAGACACTTTCTATGTAAAAAGACATTCATCCATACCAAAAGCACCCAAAAACATCATAATTTGCATAACGAAGTGCCCAAATCTGAAAATGGCTTAAACCCTTAAACCCTAGGTTGCTAATTCAACTACTATAAAATATGATTATAACCGGGAATGAAGATTAACCTGGAGGTCTCAAGCTAGCTCTTTTACGTTTAGGCTTGTCACTGTGTCTTCGCTTAGGGAATCGAGTGTCAGTTAAGCTGTGAAAAGCACTGGATGGTGGAATCCATGGAAGCCTAGGTCGGAAAGTGTTGAACAAATGACGGAGCTCCGGTGCCGGACAGATGCTGTTCGCCGGAGAACTGATCGGAGCGAAGGAGGATACGGTTCGGGTCGATAAGAGTGCTCGTGAAACGGGTCGGATGATGGATCTAAGGGCTCCGAAACCCATGTCTATAACTTCGATGACGGCGTTTGAGTAAAATCTGAGAAGTTGTATTTTTGTGAAGACGAGAACGAAAAGCAATGGAAGGACCAAAACGACGTCGTATAAGAACCTTATACTCCCGTCCCATTTTATGTGAGGTAGTTTGACTCCGCACGGAGTTTAAAAAATAAATGAAGACTTTTAAAACTTGTGGTCCAAAATGAATGATAGAAATTTGTGTAACTGTAAATCATTTCATTAAGAGTAAAATAAACATTTTATAGCTAAATTGTTACTTAATATAGAAATGTGTCATTCTTTTTTAACCGATTAAAAATGAAAGTAAGTCAGATAATTTAACTAGATTAATTAACATAAGTCGAATCAAATTTGAGCTTTGAATGAAAATATAGTTGAGCATAAATAAGGTTTGATTATAATTGTATTGTATCAATCTAATTAAATACAAATAAATCTAATCGAAGTTTGAGACAATATGATTCAATGTCTAGTCCTGTAAACATGAATGTTCAGTCAAATTAATTTAGTTTTTATGTTACATTAGTTTTAGAAATCAATTCAATTAATAAACCTCAGAGTATTTTTACAATTTGATTAGGTAAATTGATTTGAATTTCGAATATCATGAAAGTTAGTTGAATAACTTTTAATAGAATATTGTAATTTATTTATTTTTAGAACAATTAAAACATTGTAAAATTTAATGAATGTCATAATAATTTAGAATAATGAACATGTGAAGCTTTATAGGACCTTTTTGTTCATGTACAAGTAATTCACATATGAATAGACATATCAATTTCACGAGTTTCTATTTGAGACAGTTTCAAGTCGTCATGTCTTTTATACGGATTAAACACAATATATTATTAATTTTTTTAAAGCGAAACTTGTAAGCTTGTTATTTTGTTGGCTTATTTAGGCTTATATACACAATATTGTTTATGACATATGCTTTCGTTGTATCTGACTACTAAGATGATTCGGTTCATTAAGTTATCTTTTATATGTCCATGGATTTAATATCGATTTAAAAAGTTACTCTAATAAAAAAATCTTTAAATATATTCTTATTTTCAATATGTTACATCAACTACTACGTCTTTTATCATACCCAAATACTAAATATCCATTATAAGTCTTTCCTCATTGAACCTCGTCATTTCCTTTTTAGTCAATATCATCTCAAGATGCATCTTAAACTTATATTTCTAATAATAATACACAAATAAATTGAACAAATCATTTAACTTTTCCAGATTAACGCTCTAAATTTTACAATATATGTCGATAAATAGGATTCTAATAGTCGGGCAAGGATATATCCTCGATAGAGAAACTTCTTTCTTTACGCAACACGTGAAACCTAGTCGGACTCCAATGCATGGATATCAAAAGAATAGGATTCTAATACAAAATCTATAAAATTATAGGGCAATATTATTACCTTTTCGAAACCTTATGGACCAAAATTGTAATTAAAACCTATTATTCACAGACGCCGCCGTCACCATTCTATAATACCAAATTTTTCTTCAACTCAGCAACAATGGCTTCCACAACAATGGCGAAAATCAATGAAGACCAAGTTTGCAAAGCAGTAAAAGCTCTTCTCAAATGGAAAAAGCTTCAATCCAAGAAAACCCATGAACCCCAAAACCTCAATTCACTATCAGATGAAGAAAACGAAGAAGATGAAGTAGTAGATGATAATTTCATCTATCTTCAATTAACACTCAAGAAAATCCCACCAAAAGAACTCACAACCCCTCACAAAATTACCCTCCCCAACCCCTTTTTCCACCCACTTGAATCCTTCGCTAATATTTGTCTCATCATTGACGACAGACCCAGAAAAGCCCACAACTCAAAAACCAAACTTGATGTTGAAACAGTGCAGAAAAAGCTGAAATCTGAAGGAATTTCAATTACGAAAGTTTTGAAGTTTACCAAGTTGAAGTCTGAGTACAAATCTTTTGATTCAAAGCAGGATTTGTACGGTTCATATGAACTGTTTTTGGCTGATAAAAGAGTGATGAATTTGCTTCCGGGTTTATTAGGGAAGCAATTTTACAAGAAGAAGAGGAAGGTACCTGTGCCAGTTGATTTGAGGGGGAATAGTAATTGGAAAGAGGAGATAGAAAGAGCGTGTTCGTCGACTTTGTTGTGTTTAGGGAGTGGAACATGTAGTGTTTTGAAGATTGGGAGAGGAGGGATGGAGAATGGTGAAGTTATGGAGAATGTTTTAGCTGCCGTTGATGGAGTTATTGAGTTTGTTCCTAAGAAATTGAATGGTGTTAGAGCTTTTCATTTGAAGTTTAGTGATTCATTGGCATTGCCTGTTTATGAGGATTTGCCTGATCAAAGTGCAAAACAATGAGAAGAAAAAGAAGTAGAGAAAGTGAGATCTTGGCTCTTCAAAAGATTTTTTCGAGCTAGAAGTTCGCGTAAGTAGTCGATGCTTAGGTAAATTTGGATGAAGTGTTTCCATTTTTGTTCTTTCTAGATAGTGAATACAACAATGTGTTCTTTTTCCTTTTATTGTCTGATTTGATCTACTGTTGTTTCAAGTGGGAAATTCTAATGTTATACTTCTTGGTAGTTTTTATAAATGTATTCAAGTCAATTTATGATGAAAGTGAAAGTTTCAATCATCATGTGCTCGAAAGGCCAGTGTTTCATCCTTTTCCATTTTAGCTACTTGTTATGTGTATTATACTTGCAACTATTTCTTAACATTGCTATCATGGGAGAATTATGCTCTAATGTCTTGAGCAGTCATACACTTCTGTTTACAATACTCGAAGCATAGATAATTTTCTTTTGGATTCTGCGAAGAACAACTAACTGTTGTTTTATGATATTGTATATGTATATATAGATTGTGTATGTGGCTGTTTTTCTACAGTATATGCTAAGCAACACCAGCACCAGTATTATTCTCTTTTATTATCTGTGTACCAAGCTTTCGGGCAGTGCTTCAAATACTACCTAGTCGTCCTTTGCGGCCACAGTGAAAGAGAAGCAACTGTAAAACATGCAAGTACTTATCTAAATATAATAAAAATACTAACCTTGGTGACGCTATGTATACCAAAAAGAGAAGAAAGGAAACTCAAATTTTCCAACCATTGTGATAAGAATAATGGTAAGTATACCCCAAAGAGGGAAAAATAATGTATATAATTTGCCTGTCCTTTTTATATTTTTCTTTGTTAGGAAACAGTAACAAGTGTAATCTAGTCTAATGAGGAATTATCAGATCAACCAATCACCTTAAACAAATTTCAAGTGCCTGAAGAGCTTTGAAGGTTGCTTCCAGTAGCAAGATATATAGTAATCTTGTTCTGAGTGCTGATTGATGCAGTTAGTTTAATAATTAGTAAATCAATCTTTCCTTTTTCTTATTTCAGCAAATCACTTTCTTCTGTTCTATGTTTCTCGTAAATCAAAGTTTATGTCCAGGGCATACCGTTCTTGAAACATTAAGAGTAATCTGGAACTGTTTATGTTTACTTAGTGTTTCAGTCGAAAGTACCAATGTCTGTAACCAGAAATCTATAAATACATTATCTTGGAAAATTAGATCTTTCTAGTCTCCATTGCTCTTCAATTTCATCGCCTGAAAAATCCATTCACAAGTGGGAAGGGCCTTGGGTGAGTTATGCTTATATTTAGTAGGTGTTATGTCATCTGTGTCTTTTGAAACTGGTCTTTTCAGCTTGTTATAATGGGATACTGTTTTGCTTAAATCTATCTCCTTGAGCTTTGCTTATATTGCCGGTATCGAGCACGAATAAAAAAATTGTGGACTGTGATACCACTGAAACAGTCGAGGTACCAGAATATGTACTTGTGTTGTTTAAAACTGATGAGATAGTCGAGGTATTTGTTGCTTTAACTTATTTTTTGGTTTTAGGTAACAGCATTTTAGTACATTGGCTGTCACGCTTTAGTGCTAGGACAAATTTCATTTTACTAGTATAGTGATGAGGTAATCATTGGTATAGATAATGAAGGATCAGAACATGAGTCAGATACAGAAAAATAAAACATCTAAGGTTCATAGTAGAGCTTTTATGCAGAAATGTTGTTTCTTAGATGGAAGAAATAAGGCCTCTCTCTTTGAAGAATGTGACACAATCATCAAACATCTCTTCAATGGACTTGAATTTCATTCCTAAGCCCTCCAGCTTCAACGTGTTGAAATCATAGGAAGGTCGATCCAGTTCCTTAAACCTGAAATAGCAGTTGGCGAATGTGAATCTTCATCAAAACGGTACTACCTTTCTTTCTAGTTTGTATTTTTTGTTTTAAGCAGAAATAACAGATACAGATCCAAGATCATTAAGCAGTGGAGAACACCTCTTTACTATATGCGCATACACACACAGTCATGCATAATTACGAAGTGCTCACTTTTCTAACATCTATATATACAGTGATGTATGCAGGATTTTGTGCAAGTGTTATCAACCTATTAGTGGAATTGGCTTGTACTTGAAATTGGAACTTCAGGTAGGGCTTTTAAGGTGTTACTTCATGTTCTAAAATCTAATTAATGTTTACTTTATGTTATTTTAAAGTGGAGCTAACCTATTGTATATATACAAATGTTTCTCTAAATATTAGCAAAGCAATGTCAAATGACAATTCCTGATACAATCTGCCACTACATATATGTAACTTGAGTTTGAGACAAAAGATGCAAATGCACCCACTGCTTATATAATGGATCTGCCCTTCCTCTGGGTTCTACTAACCTTTTAGGAATAGGCAAAGATGGATAGCGTTCTGATAGAACTGAGACAAGTTGATTGTTGTCAAGAACCTTTGAGCTGCAAAGGTACCTCCCATGAGCACTTGGATGCTCATAGACAAGTATATGGGACAGAGCTACGTCATCTATGTGAACATAACCCATCCTTCCATGGAAGTCAAACTTATCTGTCTTTCCTTTAAGCAAACCAAGGACATCATCTGCTGTTGAACACAAATCTGGAGGCAAACTTGGCCCAATGATGAAAGAGGGGAGTAGTGTCACAAGATCGATGTTGTTTTGTTCACAGAATTCCCAAGCAGCCTTCTCAGCCAGTGTCTTTGATAGTACGTACCAAATCTTGCATGCACAGAGTAAAATGATGAGATTATTGTTTATACTTTCCATCTGAATTGATATGACACTCTTCTTATTTTGGGACGTGTTGAAGTGTTGATTGATACTACTTTCAAGAATCCAAATTCAAGAAAATATTTATATTGTGATGTTTAAGGTGGTGATATGTTCTCTGTCATACTATCTTTTCAATTACCACCTCAATATTTTTCTTATATAGAAGTCAGATCAATATTTTGAACTTCGTGCTCGTCAAGTCCAAGATATCAAATTGGAATGTAAGCAGAATATATGTGTTTACCTCGAACTTTTTGCAGAATTCAACAGAGCTCCAAGATGATTCATCCAGGGGTATGTTAGGGTCAATGTCATCTCTTACCCTTACTGTTGAAGAAGATGAGGTCAAAACCACACGTCTCAGTCTTGGATTTTTCTTGCAGGATCTTAACACATTTAAGGTACCATCAACTGCAGGATTCAAGATTTCAACCTGCAGCATGGACAATTAGTTACTTGAAGGTGATTCCCTCCGTTCAATTGATATGGTAATCTTTTCATTTTGACTAGTTTTGAAATGTCCGACTAGTGTGTTTAGTCAAATATTTTCATATAAAATGAAACAAACAGAAATATTTTGGATACCGTGACATCAAAAGTAGCCTTTCCCAAGACAGGTGAGGCAGTATGAAAAACACCTTCACAACCCATAATAGCATCATCAAAGCTGCCTTCATCAGTTAGGTTAGCCTTCACCAGACGAAGTCTCTCTTTCGCTCCTTGTAGCTTCCATAAATGTCCTACTTTCTTCTGGTTCCCTGATATTGACATAGAAGTTCAATGCCATGAAACAGATTTGAGTGGATAAATCTCCATTACTAGTAGCTATATGCATTTATGTGTATGTATGCAATATGGTAGTGTATAACTATCTGATATTATACAAATGCATTTGCTTGTCTTTTTCCTTCTCTAATGTTTTGTTTATCTAGAAAAATTTGCAAGTAACTCACGCCCTTATCATACCAGTTGGACAAGTCAACAAATCTATGCAGGGGCGGAGCTACATGTAGTGAAGGGAGTTCATTTTTTCAGTTACATCAGGCGATGGGGAAGAGGGAATGGAAAAGGGATGCAATTGATGTGTTTGAACCCTCTACCTCAACTGTAATAGGCAGGGAGGTCACCAAGTGAGCTTCTCTTAATCCCATGAAGGGGGTTCAATTGAATCCTCTAATAAGATAAAAAGTTAGAAATTTGAATCTTCTAATATACGTATATATATATATATATTAGTTGCTTTAAGTCGTAGGCTTGAATCCTTGTTTCAGAACTTTTTTTCAATATTTGAGTCCTCTTGTTAGAATTTCTGGCTCTTCCATTGAACGCATTAGGAAAAATGGGGTAAATCTTCTGCAAGTCTATCCACTTCGGAACATTTTTAGCCATATGTGCGTAAAGTTCAAGCAAAAATGACTGAATTTCATCTTCAAACATGTGATGTCTGAAGTTGTTAACGAAGTGCTTATCCGTGACGTAGACTAGTATATTACTAATAAGAGTATGTGTGGCTTCATGTACCTGGATCTCTAACTGTGCCAATGACATTGTAACCAGACAAGAGAAGGCGTTTGATGAGCCATGAAGCTACAAAACCAGATGCACCTGTCACACATACTTTTCCCTTGTAATTGCTGTTTTCTTCTATTACTACACTTTTATCCTCCATTATTACCATGTTTTACAACTTCTTGATAACACCATGTTCATACTTTGATGTGTATATATAGGGAAAAGTTAAGCCTTCTTGAAGTTGGTCTAAAGAAGGTGAATCATTTCATTTTTGTGGCTCTTTTTACACACTTGCAAGCTTGCATGATACTCTAATTTTCAACTACTAAAAGTCCTAACACCTTATTATGGCTTTAGATTAGCAGTA
>JAJOOS010017933.1:0-13648 GCA_029582725.1 Solanum chiquidenum | reverse complement strand
TGTTTGTGAGAAAGAAAGATGGTTCCCTTCGGATGTCTATAGATTACCGCCAGTTGAACAAGGTTACCATCAAGAATAAGTACCCTCTTCCGAGGATCGATGATCTTTTCGATCAGCTTCAGGGTGCCACCTGTTTTTCGAAGATTGACCTCAGATCAAGTTATCATCAGTTAAGAGTAAGGGAAGGTGATATTCCAAAGACAGCCTTCAGAGCCAGATATGGTCATTATGAGTTTCTAGTCATGTCCTTTGGTTTGACCAATGCACCGGCAGCTTTCATGGACTTGATGAATGGAGTCTTCAAACCTTATTTAGATATGTTTGTTATTGTCTTCATTGATGACATACTAATCTATTCAGAGAATGAAGAAGATCATGCTAGTCATCTCAAAATAGTTCTTCAGACTTTGAAAGATAAGGAGTTGTATGCCAAGTTCTCTAAGTGTGAGTTTTGGCTTAAGTCTGTGGCATTCCTAGGCCACATTGTGTCCTGTGATGGAATTAAAGTTGTTACTCGAAAGATTGAGGCTGTGTAGAATTGGCCTAGACACACATCTCCAACTAATATTAGGAGTTTCTTGGGTTTAGCTGGCTATTATAGAAGGTTTGTAGAGGGGTTCTCATCTATTGCATCTCCTTTGACCAAGTTAACTCAGAAGGCAGTGAAATTTCAATGGTCTGGAGCTTGTGAGAAAAGCTTTCAAGAATTGAAAAAGAGGTTGATTACTGCTCCAGTTTTGACCTTACCAGAAGGTACTCAAGATTTTGTGGTGTATTGTGATGCATCTAGAGTTGGTCTGGGTTGTGTCTTAATGCAGAATGGCAAGGTTATAACTTATGCCTCTAGACAGTTGAAGGTTCATGAGAAGAACTACCCAACCCATGACTTAGAGTTGGCTGCTGTGGTATTCGCTTTGAAGATATGGCGTCATTACTTGTATGGTGTGCATGTTGATGTATTCACTGATCACAAGAGTCTTCAATATGTGTTCACTCAGAAAGAGCTTAATCTCAGGCAGAGGAAGTGGTTAGAATTACTCAAGGACTATGACCTGAGTATTCTGTACCACCAGGTAAGGCTAATGTTGTTGCTGATTCTTTAAGCAAGTTGGATATGGGTAGCACCGCCCATATTGAAGAAGGAAAGAGGGAGTTTGCAAAAGACGTGCACTGACTAGCACGCCTGGGAGTCAGACTTGTAGATTCCATAGAAGGAGGAATACCAGTGACTAACAGGGCCGAGTCATCTTTAGTGTCAGAAGTGAAAGAGAAGCAAGAACAAGATCCCATTTTGCTTGTATTGAAGGCAAATGTTCAAAAGAAAAGAGTATTAGTTTTTGAACAAGGGGGAGATGGTGTTTTGAGATATCAAGGTAGATTGTGTGTACCATTGGTAGATGGACTCCAAGAGAGGATTATGGAGGAAGCTCACAGCTCCAGATATTCCATTCATCCGGGTTCCACAAAGATGTATCGTGACTTCAGAGAAGTTTATTGGTGGAATGGAATGAAGAAGGGCATTGCAGAGTTTGTTGCTAAGTGTCCAAATTGCCAACAAGTGAAAGTCGAGCACCAAAGGCCCGGTGGTTTGGCTCAGAGGAGAGAACTTCCCGAATGGAAGTGGGAGATGATCAATATGGATTTCATCACAGGGTTGCCAAGGTCTCGCAGACAGCATGATTCTATTTGGGTGATTGTCGACAGAATGACAAAGTCAGCTCATTTTCTACCGGTAAAGACTACCCATTCAACAAAAGATTATGGCAAGTTGTATATTCAAGAGATAATGAGACTTCATGGAGTCCCAGTCTCCATTATTTCAGATAGAGGTGCACAGTTTACTGCACAGTTCTGGAAATCTTTTCAGAAAGGCTTGGGTTCAAGGGTGAACTTAAGTACTGCCTTTCATCCTCAGACTGATGGGCAAGCAGAGCACACTATTCAGACTTTAGAAGATATGTTGAGGGATTGTGTGATCGATTTCAAAAGTAATTGGGATGATCACCTACCTCTCATTGAGTTTGCCTACAACAATAGTTATCATTCTAGCATCCAGATGGCTCCATATGAAGCTCTTTATGGGAGAAGATGTAGATCTCCTATTGGATGGTTTGAAGTTGGTGAAGCAGGGTTGATAGGACCAGATTTAGTTCACCAAGCTATGGAGAAGGTGAAAGTGATTCAAGAAAGGTTGAAAATTGGTCAGATTCGCCAGAAATCCTATACCGATGTTAGGAGAAGGGCGTTAGAGTTTGAAGTAGATGATTGGGTATATTTGAAAGTTTCACCCATGAAAGGGGTTATGAGGTTTGGTAAGAAGGGAAAACTTAGTCCCCGGTATATTGGACCTTACCGCATAGCCAAGAGGGTTGGCAATGTTGCTTATGAGTTGGAGCTACCACAAGAATTAGCCGCGGTTCATCCGGTATTTCACATCTCTATGTTGAAGAAGTGCATAGGCGATCCTTCATTGATCCTGCCAACTGAAAGTATTAAGATCAAGGATAGCTTATCTTATGGGGAGATTCCTGTTCAGATTTTAGATCGGCAAGTTCGTAGGTTGAGAACGAAAGATGTAGCATCAGTCAAGGTCCTTTGGAGGAACCAATTTGTTGAGGAAGCTACTTGGGAAGCCGAAGAGGACATGAAGAAGAGGTATCCATATCTCTTTGAATCCAGAGGAAATGCAGATCAAGGTACTAATTTCCTTCTTAGTGTTCTTTAAATAATAATGAGCATGTTGTTGTTGTGTTTGCATGGTTGCGTGTTGGGTGTTTGATTTTGATGTTGCACCCTTAACCTAGTAAGAGTAGCCTCATTCGAGGACGAATGTTCCCAAGAGGGGGATATTGTAACATAAGGCAATTTAAAATACCTATGAAGAGGCTTAGAATTTGGAATTAGTCATTTTTGGAAGGAATTTAAAAATCTGGAAAATTTGGTTGTGTGGGAAAAAGTGAGTTTTTGGCCAACTTTGAGCAGTCATAACTCCTAGCTCAGGATGAGTTAGGTGTAGTGCCAGTTATGTTTGCGAAGCTCGTGGAATGATCTTTCCAACACTGTTGAGTTTGCTTGATTCCGAGTTTGTATGAGTGAGTTATGCCCTATGGAAGTTGGGCAGTTGGCACAGGGAAGTCAGCCGGAAATTTTAAGGGCATTTTGGTCTTTTCCCTAACCAATTCTTTTGGATATAAGTATGTGTTAGGCTTATTTTGGATCAGTTTTTCCCCTTTGTTTTAAAAGAGTGAGAGTTAGGGCTTGGGAGAGAAGAGAGAAAGAAGAGGAGAAGAGAGAAAGAAGAGGAGAAAGAGAAGAGCAAGCAAGGAGATCATCGTGGATATCGTCGGGGGTGATCCCTACTAGGTATGTGAGTTCATAATGGTGGGTTGATTCTTTCCCCCACACGTCAAACTCGTTTTATTTCCAAAAAAAGATTGGTTGAGTTGTTGAAGTTGTAGTTGTGTTGTGTTGTTAATGTTGTTGAAGTTGTAGTTGTGTTGTGTTGTTAATGTTGTTGAAGTTGTAGTTGTGTTGTGTTGAAGTTCTTGTTGGTTTGGGACATGATTTGGTTGTGTTTTGAGTTGAAATCTATTGTATGTTGAGGGGTTTATGATTCCAAGTGTTTGGGGTTGAGACCATTGAAGTTAAGGAGGTTTAGAGTTGGAAAGTCGGGCTGCTTGCAGAAATCAAGTCTGCGTCGCGGCTGTGTTCCCTCTGTGAACAAAAAGCTGCTCCGCGTCGCGGACAGGACGCGGACTCCACTGTTTTCAGAATTTAATTTCGTATTTTTTCTTAAGTTTAGCTGTCCTAAATCATTCCTAAACATCATGAGGTTTTTCAAAAAAACAAATCATGATCCTTAAATCCATAATTCGATTCAAGAAAGTTAGGATCAAAGTCAAGCCTAGAAGTTAAGAACTTGAATCAAAGCAAGTTTTCAAAGTTGTTCAAGAGTGTTCATTGAATGTTTTAACTTCATTTTGAGGCTCAAGTTTCAAGATAGTTCAAGTTAAGTCAAGAGTTTCGAGTTGAGCATTGAGTTTCAAGTTAAGTCAAGAGTTTAGAGTTGAGTTCATTTCTCAAAAGTTATTAGGGAACTAAGTATTCCCAAAGAAGTTCATAAATGTTTTTACATTTGAAGTAAGAAAGGAACTATGATTTCCAAAAGAGCCTTTGGGCTAAGTTTTGAGCAATTATCTCAAACTAAAAGAAAAAAGATGTGTTTAAAACACTTATGAGCTAAAGTATTTTTGGGAGTAGTATTGAGCACCGAATTGGGGACAAGAGTTCATATTGACTCAACTCTCCATAAGAACCATGTGCCAACATGGGACTTGACGGATCATTCTTTTTAGATGATCACGTAAGATTAAGCTAGTGGATCCACTAAGTTAAAGTAAGGTCCTATATCACGAAAAGGTATAGGATGGTCCTTGGGCAACGTGAGGTAAAACGTTGTATCATCACTAGGGCTAATAGTGGTGGTTGTCGGTAAAAGAATCTCCCACAAAAGTTATACTTTTATACAACTAAAGTTGAGTTTGTTATTGTGTTATCATTAATGAACTAAGTTGTTTATACTGTTTTACAAGCTTTTTATATATTGCATGTGTCTTATTGCTTTATATATTGAGTTCAGTTATTCATGAGTTGAACAGAGCCAAGGTGAGAGTTCCTTTGTACTCCTTTCAAACTTAAGTTGTTGTTTAGCTTTCCAGCTCGCATACTCGTACATTCAATGTACTGATGCCAGTTGTCCTGCATCTTATTATGATGCAGATGCAGGTACCCAGGATCAGCATCCGGCACGCCGTTGATCCAGCTGAGCACTCCAGAGTCGGTGGTGAGCCTCCTTACTTTCCGGAGGACTCCGATAGTTTTTGCTTTATTAGGATGTTGTGGGGTCTGTCCCAACATCCATCTCAGTAGTTTTTAGAGGCTTCATAGACAGTCAGTCAGTTAGTTCGAGTCTCTCATCTATGTGTATATGTAAATATTTTATTTTGAAACTCGAGTTGCCTTTTTGGCCAGATTTTATCAGTTGGGTTGTTTTAAAACCTTTCATTGCATTGAGTTATGCTGTTGAGTTAGGTTTCCGCTGAGTTAAGAAAGCCAGGCCAAGGTTCGCTTGGGGCCTAGCAATGGTCTTCGAGTGCCGGCCACGTCCAGGGTGTAGGCTCGAGGCGTGACAAACTTGGTATCAGAGCACAGAGTTCAAGAGTCCTAGGGAGTCTATGAAGTCGTGTCTGTAGAGTCCTAGTTATCGGTGTGAAGCGCGCCACATCTATAATTAGGAGGCTGCAATATTTAGGAAGATTTCTCTCTTCTTTCACACTCATCTCGTGCGTTAGAGTTTATCTCTAAAAAATTTCCCTCTAATTCATGCTTGTGCGTGTTTCAGATAGTCATGCCTCCACGAAGAGTTAGCAGAGGGCGTCTTCCTAGGCGTTATGTTGATGAGCAAGAGTTACCTTTTGCACCGGGAGTGCAACAACAAGGGGAAGTTTCTAATGTCAAATTCAGAAAGTCAATTAGAATTCTGAGCCAAGCTGTAACTAATCAGATTGGTTAGCAAAGGGGAGCTCAACCTGAAGGAGCTGACACTTCTAGGATTCGTGAGTTCTTGGGGATGAATCCTCTGAGTTTCATGGGTTCGAGTACTATTGAGGATCCAGAGAACTTCATTGAGGAGCTGAAGAAGATTTTTGATGTGATGCATGTGACAAATATTGAGCGGGTTGAACTAGCGGCGTATCAATTGAAGGATGTTGCTAGAACCTAGTTCGACTAGTGGAGAGGGGGCAGAGTTGAGAATGTACCACCTGCGAATTGGGCCTGTTTTGAGGAAGCTTTCGTGGGGTGTTTCTTTTCCCGAGAATTGAAAGAGGCCAAGGTACGTGAGTTCCTCACTCTTAAGTAGGAGTGTATGAGTGTTCAAGAGTACAGTCTGAAGTTTACCCAACTTTCCCGTTATGCTCCGGAGATGGTTGCAGACATGAGGAGTAAAATGAGTTTGTTTGTTGCTGGGTTGTCTCGGTTGTCGAGTAAGGAAGGTAGGGCTGCGATGCTTATCGGGGACATGGACATATCCAGGTTGATGGTCTATGTGCAGCAGGTTGAGGAAGAGAAACTGAGGGACAAGAAAGAGTTCAGAAATAAGAAAGTCAAGACCAGTAATGAGTCCGGGCAGCAGAAAGGTAGTGCAAACCGTCCGTCTTTTCAACAAAGGAAAAAGGGACCTGCTCCATCATCTGCTAGTGCACCTGCACCCAGATACAGAGGTGATTTTAATGGCCAGAATTCGAAGTACTTCAAGGCTAGACCAGCACAGTCTTCAGGTAGTGTGGCACAAGGAGGTAGTTTGATTCCTGCATGTGCTAGGTGTGGTAGAACCCACCCGGGCAAATGTTGTGATGGTCAGACGGGTTGTTTCAAGTGTGGACAAGAGGGTCACTTTATGAAAGAGTTCCCTAAGACCAGGCAAGGTAGCGGAAATCTGGGTAATAGAGCCCAATCTTCATCAGACAGGGCGACACCTAGAGGAGCTATTTCTAGTACCGACGGAGGAACAAACCGCCTCTATGCAATCACCAGCCGCCATGAGCAAGAGAACTCTCCAAATGTTGTCACTGGTATAATCAAAGTCTTTGCTTTTGATGTGTATGCTTTGCTAGACCCAGGAGCAAGTTTATCTTTTGTGACTCCTTATGTTGCAAATAAGTTTGATGTTCTTCCTGAAACACTTTGTGAACCCTTTTGTGTTTCTACACCTATTGGGGAGTCTGTTTTAGCAGAAAGAGTCTATCGTGATTGTCCTGTTTCTATCAATCACAAGAGCACCATGGCTGATTTGGTAGAGTTAGACATGGTAGATTTCGATGTCATTCTAGGTATGGATTGGCTTCATGCTTGTTATGTATCGATAGATTGTAGAACTCGAGTGGTCAAGTTTCAATTTCCGAGTGAGCCAGTTTTAGAGTGGAGTAGTAGTTCCGCAGTGCCTAAGGGTCGTTTTATTTCGTACCTTAAGGCAAGAAAGTTAGTTTCGAAGGGTGGTATCTATCACTTAGTCCGAGTTCATGACTCTAGTGTTGAGATACCTCATTTTCAGTCAGTTCCTTTAGTAAGAGAGTTTCCAGAAGTTTTTCCTGATGATCTACCCGGAATTTCTCCTGAGAGAGAAATAAAGTTCGGCATAGATCTCATTCAAGATACTCGTCCTATCTCTATTCCGCCTTATAGAATGGCACCAGCAGAGTTAAAAGAGTTGAAAAAGCAGTTGAAATATCTCCTAGATAAGGGTTTCATTCGACCAAGTGTCTCACCTTGGGGCGCTCCGGTCTTGTTTGTGAGAAAGAAAGATGGTTCCCTTCGGATGTCTATAGATTACCGCCAGTTGAACAAGGTTACCATCAAGAATAAGTACCCTCTTCCGAGGATCAATGATCTTTTCGATCAGCTTCAGGGTGCCACCTGTTTTTCGAAGATTGACCTCAGATCAAGTTATCATCAGTTAAGAGTAAGGGAATGTGATATTCCAAAGACAGCCTTCAGAGCCAGATATGGTCATTATGAGTTTCTAGTCATGTCCTTTGGTTTGACCAATGCACCGGCAGCTTTCATGGACTTGATGAATGGAGTCTTCAAACCTTATTTAGATATGTTTGTTATCGTCTTCATTGATGACATACTAATCTATTCAGAGAATGAAGAAGATCATGCTAGTCATCTCAAAATAGTTCTTCAGACTTTGAAAGATAAGGAGCTGTATGCCAAGTTCTCTAAGTGTGAGTTTTGGCTTAAGTCTGTGGCATTCCTAGGCCACATTGTGTCCGGTGATGGAATTAAAGTTGTTACTCGGAAGATTGAGGTAGTGTAGAATTGGCCTAGACCCACGTCTCCAACTGATATTAGGAGTTTCTTGGGTTTAGCTGGCTATTATAGAAGGTTTGTAAAGGGGTTCTCGTCTATTGCATCTCCTTTGACCAAGTTGACTCAGAAGGCAGTGAAATTTCAATAGTCTGAAGCTTGTGAGAAAAGCTTTCAGGAATTGAAAAAGAGGTTGATTACTGCTCCAGTTTTGACCTTACCAGAAGGTACTCAAGATTTTGTGGTGTATTGTGATGCATCTAGAGTTGGTCTGGGTTGTGTCTTAATGCAGAATGGCAAGGTTATAGCTTATGCCTCTAGACAGTTGAAGGTTTATGAGAAGAACTACCCAACCCATGACTTAGAGTTGGCTACTGTAGTATTCACTTTGAAGATATGGCGTCATTACTTGTATGGTGTGCATGTTGATGTATTCACTGATCACAAGAGTCTTTAATATGTGTTCACTCAGAAAGAGCTTAATCTCAGGCAGAGGAAGTGGTTAGAATTACTCAAGGACTATGACCTGAGTATTCTGTACCACCCATGTAAGGCTAATGTTGTTGCTGATTCTTTAAGCAAGTTGGCTATGGGTAGCACCGCCCACAAAAGTTGAGTTTGTTATTGTGTTATCATTAATGAACTAAGTTGTTTATACTGTTTTACAAGCTTTTTATATATTGCATGTGTCTTATTGCTTTATATATTGAGTTCAGTTATTCATGAGTTGAACAGAGCCAAGGTGAGAGTTCTTTTGTACTCCTTTCAAGCTTAAGTTGTTGTTTAGCTTTCCAGCTCGCATACTCGTACATTCAATGTACTGATGTCAGTTGGCCTGAATCTTATTATGATGCAGACGCAAGTACCCAGGATCAGCATCCGGCATGCCGTTGATCCAGCTGAGCACTCCAGAGTCGGTGCGGTGGTGAGCCTCCTTGCTTTCCGGAGGACTCCGATATTTTGTGTTCCTAGTTTTTGCTTTATTAGGATGTTGTGGGGTCTGTCCCAACATCCATCTCAGTAGTTTTTAGAGGCTTCATAGACAGTCAGTCAGTTAGTTCGAGTCTCTCATCTATGTGTATATGTAAATATTCTATTTTGAGACTCGAGTTGCCTTTTTTGCTAGATTTTATCAGTTGGGTTGTTTTAAAACCTTTCATTGCATTGAGTTATGCTGTTGTGTTAGGTTTTCGCTGAGTTAAGAAAGCCAGGCCAAGGGTTCGCTTGGGGGCCCAGCAATGGTCTTCGAGTGCCGGCCACGTCCAGGGTGTAGGCTCGGGGCGTGACAACATAACCCTATTTTTTCAAATTATGGGTATTAACAGTTGAGAGCTAGAATAAACACAAAGATTGATACCATCTGAAAATAGAAAAAATAACAAGCAAAACACAAAGATTTCCAATATATACACACATGGGGAGGATTGAAAATTAAAAATAAAACAAAGAAGAAGAAGAAGAAGAAATTAGTACCAGAGTGAGAGCAAGCAAAACTCTTTGTTGAGTCAAAATCAGTTTGCTAATTTGGATTAAATAGCAAAGCTTTCTCCGTTGCACTGTCCAAAGAAAAACAATTTTTTTGTTCTTTTTATTTGTCCATATACAAATGCATAGTGTTTATTATGAGTTAATATCAATGGATTATAATAATCACTACTTGTGATACACGTGCATCAATTCTATCAACAAGTGTGTTGTGTAAAAAATGTGAAATTTGACAACACGAGAAAATGATAGGAAAAAATTAGAGTTGTGTATGAAAATAATATGAATTGAGTCAATATCAATATGATCACGATTTTTTCTATGTGTCACACACAATACACATGCACAACTTTTATTAATGGTGTTTGTACATAAAAATTATGAAATTTTAAAAAAGAAAATATAATAATATTTGTTTTTTAATTAAAAAATAATATTTAAAAATTAGAGTTGTTTATGAACATTATATATATTGAGTCAATATTAGTAACATTATGATAATGTCTATTTGACACACCAAATACACGTGCACAATTTTTTATTAGTTGCATTTGGACATAATAATTGTGAAATTTGAAAAAAAAATTGTATTTATTTTCAAGTAAAAAATGATATTCTAAAATTAGAGCTGTGTTTTAACATAACATAAATTGAGTCAATATTAGTAGAATTATAATATCATCTATGTGGCACATTTAGTACACTCGCACCACTTTTGTTAGTGGTGTTTGATTATAAAAATTGCAAAACTTGAAAAAAAAAATCAAGTTGAAAATGATAGTAAAAAATTAGAGTTGTATGTAAACATGACATAAATTGAGTCTATAATAGTAGGATTAGGATAATTTGTATGTGGACCACCACCCATTATACCTGCACAACTTTTATTAGTTGGGGTTAATTTGGACATAAAAATTGTGAAATTATAAAAAGAAAAAAATAGTATATATTTTCAAGTTGAAAATAATAGTCAAAAATTACAATAGTGTATGAACATAATATAAATTTAGTCAATATTAGTAGGATTACCATAATATATGTGTAGCACGCCTAATATACTTGCACAACTTCTATAAGTGGCGTTTGGACATAAAATTATGAAACTCTAAAAAGAAAAAAGAATTGTACTTGTTTTCAAGTTAAAAATAACAGTCAAAAATTAGATTTATGTATGAATTTAACTTAAACTGAGCCAATATTATTAGAATTGAGATAATCTCTATGTGGCACAATCAAAAAAATTATAAATTGAGTAAAATTGAGTAAAACGAATGACGAGAAAATATACATCATATATGGTTGATGCAAAATCAACAACAATTACATCAACTCTAGGAGTTCACCTATAACTACATTTGTAAAATCAGAGAATAGAGAGGTGGCCTGACATGAATAATCAAATTTTATTTCTTATTGTTTTTTTTTTTCCACATCTTTAATTACTAGTGTGTCACTATATATGATAGGAAAAGTGTGAGAGATAGGGGTGTGCATCGGTCGGTTTGGTTCGGTTTTATATATTATCTGTTCGGTTTATCAATTTTCGGTTTTTAAATAAGCTAACCCAATAACAAATCAATAAGATATTCTTTATCGATTTTCGGTTTATCGGTTTTTGGCCGTTATCGGTTCGGTTTTCAGTTTACCCAATAAGAAAATGTCCGTAAAATATTATATGACTTCCCACTTCTCTAAATGCTTTGATATAGTGAAACAAGAAAGATAATGACCAATTGCATCAATAAGAGAAAATATAGTACGAAGGCTATAATTACATGTCACCGCCAAAACATAGTATGGAATATTTATGTTAATCAAATTACGGACCTTTACAAACTTGCAAATGCTACAACCTACAAGTACAAACTAAAACTAAAATCAAATAGTCCAACAAGACTAAAACTAAAACTAAAATCAAATAGCTATAATTGTGAACCCTTACTTTAGTTTTTAGATTTTGAGTAAACAGTAAAGACTAGTAAAGTGGCCCAGTGTGAAGTGGGTAGAGTACTAATAATTTGATATAGTTATAGTGTTTAGTTGTATATTAAATTATTAATATTTAATTATTAGGAAGGGTAAAATAGTCAATTATTACCGTCTTATTGGGTTATCGGTTTACCCAATAACCCAATAGTAAAAACCGATACTGAACCAATAACCCAATAACTTTTTTTTATAAACCCATTAAAACCCAATAACCCAATAACAATAACCCAATTACATTTTTTCGGTTCGGTTTATCGATAGGTTTGATTTTTGCACATCCCTAGTGAGAAGTGAGTCATTTAAGGCTATTTGTAGTTGCACAGGCATAAAGAAGGTCTAGATTCAATAAGAGAAAAAAGAAATACACAAATTGGGAAATAGATAGAATATCAGCCAATAACAATTAACTAAATGCAACGTAGAGTGGAATGGAACTTAATAACAACAATGTAATGTAAGTTCAGTTTAGAGGTGTACAAAACCGAACCGAAAATCGAACCAAACTGCAAATCGAGTCAAAGCGGAAAAAAAAATCCGACTATATTTGGCTTGGTTTGGTTTCAACTAAAAAAAGCCAACCCGAGATCAAACCAACCCGACATTATCACTACTAAAAATACAGTGAATACCGACCTAAAAATTTCCGACCTCAAATGGAGGTCTGTAATTTCCGACCTCCGGAGGTCGGTATTTACAAGTAGTCGGTTTTTATGCAAAATAAAGAGGGAAAACCAAATTCCGACCTCTGGAGGTCGGAATTTTTCCCGGAAAAAATGAATTACAATAAAAACTATCCTCTTGATGTCGGTATTAAACAGATAAATAAATTAATTAAATATAAAAAACAAAATTGACTTCTGTATGTCGGTAAAATTAAATAGTATGTAAAAATAAATTAATATAATACCGACCTCATGAGGTCGATATTTTAATACCGACATCAACAGGTCGGTTTTTATTGTAATTGGAAAAATTTCGACCTCAGGTCGAAATTTTTTCTCAATTAAATATTTTAGGTTTTGTGTAAAAATACCGACTTCTGAATGTTGGTGAAATTAAATAGTATGTAATTAAAATACCGACCTCATGAGGTCGGTATTTTATTTCATCTAATTAAGCGACATCCGGAGGTCGGTACTTTTATTTCATCTAATTACTTTTAAAAGCGACATCCGGAGGTCGGTTTGTTTAAAATGTTAAATTTTCATTTTACACCTATAAACAATTTTTGTATACTTTTATAAATAAAAAGTTAGATCAATAATCCATATTTAGAGTATGAAATTACGTTGATATGAAAACCGACAACAAGTAGTCGGTTTTTATGCAAAATAAAATGGGAAAACAAAATTCCGACCTGAGGAGGTCGGAATTTCCCCCAGAAAATGAATTACAATAAATTATAATACCGACTTTCGTATGCCGGTAAAATTAAATGGCATGTAAAAAAAATTAATATAATACCGACCTCATGAGGTCGGTATTTTAATACCGACATCAAGAGGTCGGTTTTTATTGGGAGGAAATATTTTAGGTTTTGTGTAAAAATATCGACTTCCGAATGTCGGTAAAATTAAAATACCGACCTCATGAGGTCGGTATTTTTATTTCATTTAATTACTATTAATTAAAGCGACATCCGGAGGTGGGTTTGTTTAAAATGTTAAATTTTCATTTTACACCTATAATTAATTGTTTATTTTGTATACTTTTATAAATAAAAATTTAGATCAATAATCCATATTTGAAATTACGTTGATATGAAAATTGACAACAAGTAGTCGGTTTTTATGCAAAATAAAACGGGAAAACCAAATTCCGACCTCAGGAGGTCGGAATTTTCCCCAGAAAATGAATTACAATAAGAACCGACCTCTTGATGTCGGTATTATTTTCTATTTTGATTTAATTTTATTTAAATCGTCTTCCGAAGGACTATTTTGTGTAAAATAAAAAACAAAAAAATAATAATACCGACTTCCGAAAGTCGGTAAATTTAAATAGTATATAATAAATTAATATTTTCAATTAACTTTAAATAAATCGTCCTCCGAATGATGGTTTTATACAAGTTAAAAAATAATAACCTCCCGTTGTCAATATTATTTAATTAACATGATTACTTTTATTTATCTTAAAATTTAATGTGATACCGACCTCATGACGTCGGTATTTTTTATTAAATCTAATTACTTTTAATAAAAGCAACATCCGGAGGTCGGTTTGTTTAAAATATTCCTATTAATAATCATAATTTTGCTATTGTGCATAATACTAAAATTTCATTTTACACCTACAATTAATT
>JAJOOS010017931.1:0-11399 GCA_029582725.1 Solanum chiquidenum | reverse complement strand
CACCATCGTGACTTGCAATATACAATATTTGCAAGTGAGGAAAAATTGGGATGCACATTTGAAAAGTTAGGTTATGGAAACATACAACAAATATGTAATTGCAATTAAGTATGACTCAAATATGTAAACATTTATTTTAGATTAGATGTTGTTTTTACAATTCTCTATAATAAAACTTTAAGGTACAAAATAGTGTTAACAAATTGTTTTAGTAAATACAGTTTGGTAACAATTTGTTCTAGTAAATATAATAGAAATTGAATTTACTATAGCTCAAATTGCCAAATTTAGTTTAATTAGTAAGATAACTTATAATGTGCATTATATTTTGAAGAAATATATTTTAACCGGCCCCGCCTGTATCCACACCTACCCATTGTCACTCCTATATATATATTCAAGGCAGTAACTTAAAAAAACAATTTTTATTTTTTATAATCAGAAAATATAAAAAATATTTGAACATTAGATGCAGCAGAATCAGAAAATTATTTTAAAATCACTCTTTGCTTGTGTGTTTTAAAAAATACTTCGTCTTTTCAGTTTACTATGCTTTTTGGATCTAAATCAACAGATTTTCTGGTTTAAAATAAATATTAATAACACCCTAAAAGAATACTTCCTTTTCTTCTTTTTCTTCTGAGTATCTAATTATGCGCATATACATTGAGTGTTGACTTATTTAATAAATGAATCCGTGTATACTTGACACCAAATATGTGTATCTTTGATATCATTTATATGTATCTAAATACACTATTTCAATTGATACTAGATACAAACATATACACAAAATTGTAAAACATAAATAAAATGTGAAACACATACAAAAAGAATCATTGTGCAACCACAAATATGATGCTTTGAGTTTTTTACGTCTTATAAATCATAATTTGTTTAGTAAAATTTAAAGTTTGAGTTTATTATTTTAAAAAGTAATACAATAAAATTAATCAAGTTTAAATCTTGGGAAAGGTATTATAAATACAATTTTTTTAACTATGAAATTATGAATCAGATTAATATTAATGAAAAAACTATATAACTAAGATACACATAGGATCTTCAAAAATCATTAGTCTCCTTATTTTATGGAATTCAGCTACATGAGATTTTAAACTGACAAAAATAATGTAAATTTAACAACATATGTATCTGAGATACATGAAATCTAACGCATCGAATATATGTATCTAGAAATAATTTTGGACAATTTATATAATTGTTGAACCTACCATTTTATTGAATAATTAGAATATTGAGGAACTTTCACAAATAGCCACTATAATAAACTTAATTATGCTTAATAGCTATAGTTTGCATATTTAGAGGAAAACATATTGAAAAGAATGTGTTTCGGACTAACTCCTCAACACCCTACCTGACTTCGTATTAGACTAAAATATGCCACAACAACTTACTGTGAACCGGTATGACTTGCAATATACAAGCAAGTGAGGAAAAATTGGGATGCACATTTGAAAAGTTAGGTTATGGAAACATACAACAAATATGTAAGTATGACTCAAATATGTAAACATTTATTTTAGATTAGATGTTGTTTTTACAATTCTCTATAATAAAACTTTAAGGTACAAAATAGTGTTAACAAATTGTTTTACTAGTAAATACAGGTCGGTAACAATTTGTTCTAGTAAATATAATAGAAATTGAATTTATTATAGCTCAAATTATCAAATTTAGTTTAATTAGTAAGATAACTTATAATGTGCATTATATTTTGAAGAAATATATTTTAACCGGCCCCGCCTGTATCCACACCTACCCATTGTCACTCCTATTTTTTTATATATATATAAAATTTAACAAAACAATTTTTATTTTTATATACTTACCCTGTTTTTACATTCGCAAGCAAAATATACAAACTACAACCTCCATTTGTATATATTTACTCTATTTGTATATTTGCAAGCGAAATATACAAACAGGCATGCAAAATAAACAAGCCGCAACCTCCATAGCAAACAGAACTATATCTATGAAGTGCAATTACCAAAACTATAGTTATAGAGCTTTATTAAGTCTATTATCTTTGCTATTTCTGAAATTTTCTCAATTAAAATAACATGCACTTCTTCCTGTGCTTGGGCCTGTCGAATGAATAACTAAATGGGCCAGCTCAACAGACTGGACCAAATTACCGACTAAATTTGCGAGGGAGCGAACTTCTTCGGAACCAAATAGCAGATTTTTTGTTGGTTTTTCCTTTTAAGGTAATTTCAAATATACAAAATAAAGTAATTAATTTGTAATAATTAATTAATATAGTCATGTTTACATAAATAATAGTCAAAAGTTATAGTAAGTATACATTGATTATATAATAATGTTTGTCAAAAGTCATAAAAAATATACACTGACTATACAATATAACTTACCTATACATGAACTATGCATTGACTATACATTATGATACACTGAAAAAGTTAAATATAGCTTAACTATACATGAAGTATACACTGACTATACATGAAATATATAGTGATTATTCAATCTCGAGCAACTCAAAATCAGCTCTAAACAGTCCTAAAGAAAAAGTCTAAGAAGAAGTTGAAGTCGAAGAAGAAGAATTGTCGTGTCAAACTGGCTGAAAATGGCCATTTTTTAGGTAAATAAGTTTGCCGAAGGATCATGTAGTGTAAGTATCCCATTTCCTTTTTGGGACAAAACATTTTTTGTAGATGATCCTCTTTTTATTTAGTAATTTCATAAATCTTCTTAGATCAAGATTTAATGATCTCTTTTGAATAAACTGGAAATCTTATTAGACCGTTGATTAACCTTTTGTAGAAGTACGTTAAACAATTGTCTAAAATTTTGTTACCAATTAAACATGTAACGTGACCCGCACACACTCAAAATGAATATCCTCAATCTTTATCCCTAATATTATCACAAGAAGACTACAAAAGGGAAGTGTAGTAATGATGAGGAGGAGGAAAGACGAGAAAAATCATTGTGTGCCATCTTGTTGAGGTCCTAAGGAAAAGTTACTATAAGTTATGATAAGACTTCAAGAGTAAGATCCCCCCCCCACCCCCCCACCCCAACATCAAGAGCAAGATTGGAGAAAAAGAACAAAAGTCTAAAGATCCATATTTTTTCAAAGAGTGTAGCTAGCAATTATGATCTTGATAAGAGGTGATAAAATGACCCCTTACTTGCCCATCATGAAATATATATATATGGACTATGGTATCAAAAAGAAGCTTAAAAAGATAGAGATGCCTTCCAAGGGGACATGGTATAAAGGCAAAGAGAATCAGAAAGGGGGGGAAAAGTCCCTCCTTGTATCTATAAAAGGTAAAACGTCCAATATGGACAATCGGACCCAAATATCACAGTGGAAAAATTAAAAAAATTTAACGTCAAAGCCACAGGAATTGACAAAAAGTTACCCCATTTAAACAAAAAATGGATCCAAACTACCTTCCTCCTTTTTGTTCGATGTTGATTCGGAAACATACGCTAGGGAGGTTGGGTGGGGAGTCAGATCAGGTATGGACTATGGTATCAAAAAGAAGCTTAAAAAGATAGAGATGCCTTCCAAGGGGACATGGTCTAAAGGCAAAGAGAATCAGAAAGGGGGGAAAAGATGGACACATCAAGTTTGAAAGAGACGAGGACCTTCTCCCAAGTTACTTGACTTTGCTTGCATCCACGTCTAGCTAGTGCCAACATGAATTCAAGATTTTCTCAGTTTATATGTGCAATAGTATATAAGTTTTTTGAAAATATGATTGACTGACTCTGTTTGATCCCAAATTTTGAACACACATGCACAGAGATAGAGAAGTTATATATACACGCAACTATGCATGTATTAATCTATATCCACATACATGCATATTAATAATTAACATTGTCTTCGACTTAATTTATGTGATGTCCGCATTTGAATAAACATAGAATTTTGAATTTATGATCTAAAATATATTATAACTATTATTTTTGTTACTATCAATCATTTCATTAAAGATAAAATCAAATCTTTTCATTAAGAACTTCCCATTTTTAATTGAATATCACATTTCATGTGGTTAAGTTCTTGGGATTTAAAAAACAAAACATGCATGTGTATCGACGTTAGTGTATATAACACACATAATTCAGCTTCGAAGTCATTTTTGCTGGCCTTCCGTTCGACCTACATATGTTATATGTATATACATATATTATTACTTTACGATTCTATAGAGAAGTCTAGAAGCAAGCATCTCTTGATCGATGCGTCTGCTTTTTAGTCAAATGTATTTATATAATTTTTATATTTTTTGTTTTAATTAATTAACTTTAATCTTGTGAATATTTAAAAATTATGTAACAATGTCTTACAAATTATAGTAATTAATAATTTAAAATATTTAAATTTCAAAAGATATATTAAAAAAATTCAATTGACTTGAAATTTTATCGGTACTACATAAATTGGGACATAAAAAGTAACATATATTATTTTAAAATGACGTAAAAAGACACTATAAATCTCAATAATTAATCACTTGAAATATTTGAAAATATATATATAAATTTGATCGATTCTTGAAATTCTATTTGTGCTACGTAAATTGGGACAAAGGGAGTAATATATATTATTTGGAAAATTAAGTAAATTTTAATATAAATCACAATAATTAACAACTTAGAATATTTAAAATCATAATTATTTTTGGTTGATTCTCCAAATTTTAACTGTCACACAAATCAAGACTGACACAGTAACATGTATTTAGCTCATGCTGACACGGATTCTCATATCTAGTATATATACATAGTTGGACAATTCAATAATTGTAACGACCGGGTTTCGTTGTTATAGAAAAGACAACGGGGAAAAATTTGGGTCGGAAAATATTTTTGTAGTAACTTGAAAATTCTCAATCTAATCCAGATTTGGACGAAATCGAAGTCATTAAAGTTTAGAGAAATCTGGTAACAATCGGGTGATTTATTTATGATTTTTATTACATGAGTAGTTAGATAAGTCGTTAAGGAATCCGTACGACTTTACGGAATTGAATTCGGGTGAGTAGAACTCCCGAAATTGATCTTAGCGTGAATTGTATTTTCTGAGCGTCGTTGGTTAAAGGTGTGTTGTGAAATGGGGGTCTTGGAATTATTAAAATAGCTCACTGTTTCGTGCAAACCGCTTTGGCGGTGATTTTGATCGCTCTGGCGGGGCCGTTGTAGCGGGATGAGGGCCACTATGGCGGGCCAGACGCGACTTAAAGTCGTAAATAAACCACAAAATGACTTTATTCTGCACTTTTCGATTCTTAGAGCGAAGGAACGAACCTCAGGCGACTCTTGACAGTTTTCCACCATTCTTAAGGCTAAAGATAAATTTCACTCCCCGAATCCGTTTTTCGATCCGTAGAACATAATAGAATGGGTAATTATCGATGGGAGAGGGTTTTGATTTAGATTCTATGGTGGAAACAATCCTATTTTGGGTGATTGGGATCATGGGTATGATTTAGGGTTCATAGAATTGTTAGCGATTCGGGTAATTAGTTATTGTTTGTTGATTTCCGTGTTATTATGATTGTTTGTAGACCAAGAACAAGCGGAACGAATCCGGAAGGGGAAGGATTAAGTTTCTTAGGGTTTCAAGCTTGTTTCGAGGTAGGTGACAGTTGTGATTCTATTATTGTGTGATGTGTTTGTTCTTGCTTCATTAAGATACATGTATGTATGCGAATGTTGCATTGTTGATCACACTTGTTGTAAATGAGATGGATGAATAACTATATGCCATGAATCACTTCTTGATTGTATGATTATTGAGAATGTACTTGTGATTGTGATTGTGGTGTGTTGATTGGATCGGATACCGCATTTCGATATACTAATTGGGATCAGTTGCCACAATCTAGCCTAATTATGGGATCGGTTGCCATGTTCCGACATAAACATTGGATCGGGTACCACGTTTTGGTATGCTAACAGTTTGGGTTTGGGTTCCATGAGAAGACCAATGACTTGTTATAAATGTGTATTGTTGAGTATGTGATAATCGATATTGTATATGTTCGGTATATTGCATGTTTGTAATGTTGTATTGACTTGCTTATGTTACATTTAGTGGGATAGCTGTGTGATCCTACCAATACACTGTGGTTATGTACTGATACTGCACTTGCTCTTTCTTTGTTGAGTACAAGGCATCTTCAAGCGACTATTGACAGACCTCGCTTAGAAGATCAGTGATCGTTCGAATTCAAGGGTGAGTCAATTCTTCCGGGCTGCCATGGGTTCTCTTTCATCTATGTCCACCAATTATTCCTGTTTTCGTATCCTTAAATGCTTAGAATTTTGGTTTAGTTGCTTGGTTTGGGTTGTAGTAGTGGTTCTCCTACCGGAGGGTTAGTGTGGGTGCCAATCACGATGATTTGGGTCGTGATAATAATTTTCACTCAAATTTGACGGTGTATTTTAAAAAATACTAAATAAGGATAAATACTTGATTTTCGAATCCATTAAACCAAATAAATCAATTGCATTAGCTTCTCGAATTCAAACTTATAAAATCAAATAATGGTTTGAAATTTGAACAAAGATAGGGTGGTTACAAAACATGAGCTCATGGTTGGTTCACCATCATAGTCATTGCAACTCATTGCCCATGACTTTTTCTTTATATTCCTCGTGCCTATCAGGAGCATATTCTATAAATTATTTTTTCTCTCTAATAATACCTTAAATTGTTCAAATAGAAAATAAAAATAAAACCAGCACACGTAAACTGATAGCTAAATGTTAATCAACAAAACCGTCAATCCAATAGAATTAATTGCTTAGATGATCGAACTCATTCCACTAGATGACATTATTAATCACATCAATATGTTTATTAATTAAAATATTTAATATATACTTTGATTAGTTTTACGAGTGTTGAATGTTGATATTGCTGGCCAAAAAAGGCGAAGGACATTATTATGTAATTAGAATAGGCCAGCAAATGCCTGGATTTGTGGGAATTTCTGATTCTCTTTTTTTTTTTCCTGTTACAAGATCATGGCAGTGGATTGGTTATAATTATAAATTACTCCTTTAATAGAGAAATTTATTACTATAATTTTCTCAATCACAAAATCAGTGTTGCTTTAGCGAGAAAAAAAAAACTATTCCAAAATAATTCTTCATTTTCAATTATACTCTTATTCTATTAAGGAACTTCTTCGTAATATGTTCAATTCTAAAAATAAATTAATAAAAATGAGCAGCTACTTATTTTGAGACGAAGAAAATATACCATGCTTTTGTAGTTTGCACTACCTTTTCTCTAATTATGACTAGACCGGCCAGTAGTGGGGCAAACGCTCTAGAAAATTGAATACTAACATAAAATAATGTACCCTTTTTTTCACTTGTCTTTTGTGTAAGAATTTATAGGTTTCCTTGTATTTAATGAATGCAACAGGCAATAATGATCATAAATCAAATTATCAACAAAACTGTGAGTGTCAAAATGCATTTATCACGACATGAGTTTGTGCATTTGGTCCTTACAAATTTATTTATTAAGAAGAAAGGGATGTCATCACTAATTATACAAGTCTCGTGCAAGACTAATAGGTGCAACCGCTTCATCTAAATCTCTTGTTATTCCTCAGTAGCTCATAAGTAATAAAGCAATTAGAATTAATGTGGAACTCTAATATTACCGTTCCACTAACAAGTCTCAATATCTTAAGTGTGGACAAACTAATTAATATGAGAGTCTATCATTAATAAAAACGAAAAAAAGGAATGAGTCTTGACTATGTGCATTATTATTAAGAGTATGAATCAAAGTTCATTGAATTTGTTGAAATTTTAGTAATTTTACACTTATATATATAATAATAATAATTCCAGGCTCCATACTCTTGCTTTGATTGAGATATTTATAATGTTGGTCCCAGAATGTACCTTACTTTTCTGGACTTCATAATTTATAAGCTTCCCAATATTTATCTAAAGCATTACATTTGGCTTAATGCTTACAACATATGGTTATGCTGATGTGATGTGTACCATGGACAAAAAATTATTACCATGATGCATGCCTTCTCTATATTTTCCAATATATTTTAGGAGATCACTGATTTTTTTTATGACTAGTATTCAGACAGCTTTCGCACATCACAGATTATTTGGTTTCCAAATTTGTTGATATTTTATTTTCTCTTCCTTTTTTTTTTTTTGTTTAATCGAAGTACCCTTCATGTTCATGTGCACCATTATTAATATTAAGTCAAAGAGCCATATTGGCCCTTTGTTATCCATGTGATTCCAAATAAGTGAATGTGATGGAAATACCGATATGATTAAATTCTACTGTTCATCTGAGTGGTGGCTATGAGAGTGCTCAGAATTTCTGAACTTCTTGTTAAAATACCTACTACTTATTTAATTATCTATATTAATGTTTACATTAGCAAATTAAACAAGGAGGAGGAATAGGTTACTTTCTGACCAAAAAATGTGTTATTTCATATCTATGTTTTTTTCAAAAGTTGTTTTAAAAAAATGTTTGGTTAAAATAAAACTCAAATTCATGGGAGTGCTCATGAATTTACTTCACTTTCGATTAGGTGCACCATTTCGCCTATTTGTAGCACCATGGATTTACGTGCCCCAATTGACTTATATAAATTCGCCCCGGTTATTTATTTGCAACGGCAATCATCAAAGTTTTGATTTTTTGCAGCAAAATTAAATATACATTACTACAATTTACAAAGAAGACCCACACCACATGTATATCATGTGTATGTTCTTGCTTAATTCTTCGTATTAATTACCTCATTGAAATTGGAGAAGGCGAAAGAAGGGTCAATAATTTTGGGTGCGCAAGAACTCAGGTAATGAAAGGAAACTTAAGTAAATCCCACTAGTTCACGAGTTAATTATTTAGAATACATTTTAATTTTATCATATTTTGGTGTGTCCAAATGTATTTTGGAATACATGGGGTCAAAATTAGGTGTAATTTGTTATAAATACATAGTATTCAAATGAATTTGCATGTATCTTGAAAACATTACATGTGAATCACACAAGACCGATACATACAAATACATATATTATATCTATGTCTATCTTCCTCAATATATGATAGAAAACTTTTAATTAGTAATAAAATACATAATTGTTAAAAATATAGATAGAATTAATATATATATATTATGTATGTATGTCTAATAAGATAGTTTCTCCTATAATAAATTCATTTGAATCTAATAATTTTGACTCATCATGTACATGTAACAAAAAAATGTTAATTAAGCAAATACAAATAATAAATTTCCAACATAACAAATCAAATAGGCAAAAATAAAAATTGTGGAGAGATGGCTTTTTCTTATCAAATGGAAGAGTGCTTTTTCAGAATTTATCCTTTTAGTACTATGGTTAAAAATTAAGATACTTATTAAATTAATTTAATATGGACTTTTAATAAATTGATTATCTTTTAATTTACCACGATGTGTCATTATGTCATACACTTTGTCTCGAACCCCAGTAATTTCTACAGGATCCAAAATAATTAAATCGATCTGTTTTTATTTTCTTTTTCTTTTCTTATTAGATCAGAAAGAATGATATAATTATAAAAAGAAAATTTGCATATGCGCCTAATCATACTGATTATTTATTGTCATGACGACCCATTGGTTTATAATTCTAATGAGAAGAGTTAAAAGAGTCAAAAATATAACCTAAAGTATTTTAATTTTTTTTTTAGTTTTATATTTGAATTATTGGAGGTGTGAATTTCCATCTAAACTATCATCAAATGTTCATTACCACACACTTGAACTGTCAGGTAGGAAAAGTGAATAACTGATAGTTCAGTTATTTTGATAAACATTTGGTGATAGTTCAGGTAAAAAACTTGCACACCTAATAATTTAAATATAAAATTAAACTCAAAAAAAATTGAGATACTTTAGATATATTTTTGACCTATAAATATAAGAGAAAGTTTGGGGAGAAAACGAAAAAAAATTAGGAGATAGAAATTAAGATGTGATCGATCATCCACCTGCCACAACACTTAGCACACCTATAAAACAATCAGAAAGCAAGTGATGTTAATTTTATGTAATAATTCATTTGAGCTGTCCAATAGATGGTGCTTATCAATACTAATACTCCATTATCTAACTTGTTAATTAATTAAGCACCTCCATTTACTCATCAATCCTTCAAAGATTGGATAAGATTATTGATTAGTATGCTTGGTAATTACATCCATCTGTCTATTTAAGATAAGCTAAAAAGGTACTTGTTCCACTTCTATATATTCACAACTCACAAGTACTATTTATACTCCACTTCTAGATATATAAATTCATATTTTCATTAATTTGATTGATTCACCTTATAAGTTGATGGATTTTGTATCAATAAGATTGGTTTATATATATAGTAGGTCTCTCATCTATGTCAAATGTGTTGAAAATAAAGTCCTTTCTTCTTCTTTTTTAAACTAGTGGTAGGGTTTTCCTTGAAGCAATTTCCTTTAATTTGGTGAAAAGGATTGAAACATAATTAAGTGCAAAGATTAATTATAATAGGTGAATGATCCCATTTACTTTGGAAACAAAGTTTGGTTTGAAAATTGCTTTTGGTTTGAGGGAAAGGCATTGATAGTGGGTAGATTGTGGAGGTAGGAATGGGGATGGTGCTATTTCAACAAGTTAGACCAAATAATTCTTAATATATGAAAATTAATGAGTTTGGAAAAGTGTATTTAGGTTGAGGAAAATGGAGTGGGAATGGCTAGATTAAGGTTAAAGTATTAATACTCCTTTTGTCTCGAATTATTTTTCATGATTTTCTAAAAATAATTATTCAAAATCATATATTATTTTAGAAGTTTAAGATAAAAAATAATTCTCATTTTATCCTTAATAGGAATTATTCTTGAAGACTACAACACTTCAATTATGGATAAGGACACATAATATATAAAGAATAAATTTCTAAGTAAACAATAAAAATATTTCTAAAAGACTATAAAGGAAAAATGAACAAATAATATGAAACGAGGAAATAATAAATGTAAATATGATCAAGAGATTTTATGAAAACTCCATGAATGGAGGTTGATTCTTAGATCAATTTACAGAGAGAATAGAGGAGAAAGAGAAATTGTATTGAATATTATGAACTCTGTTACATTGAATCTGTACTACTATGACTTTTATACTTGTACAATAGTTCACAGATACACAAATATCTAAAACTGTTTTGTAACTAACTATTGCCAGCTCAGCATTTTGTTTAGCTGACTGTACTTATGGTTTAGCTAACTCAACCATTCAGCTTGTTAACTCTATGCACTAGTTAACACTCCCCCTCAAGCTTATGGTTGAAAG